>WWET01004831.1:12128-39978 GCA_011038615.1 Limnodynastes dumerilii
GGCTTAATATCACTGGCCATCTTAGGCCAGCTACCGCTGCCATCCCCACTTCCATCAATGTGGGGGGCCAGGGCTTGCAGGGGGAGGGAAAAATTGGCGGCCAGTCCGGCTCTGATTATGTATGTGACGCCGAAATGTCCCATTTTCTGAAAACAGGACATTTCGCCTTCCTGAAGCTGTGCTTCGAGTCAATGGGACAGGGCACCCAAAAACTGGACTGTCCCATTCAAAATGGGATGTATGGTCACTTTAGTTATAACAGAGAATGGTACCTTAGAGCAGATACCCCGGGAGGGAGATGCAGTGACTTTTAAAGTGCAGAAGTGCAGTTTTCCTTGCTGGGTTCAGACAGTTGTATTCAGAGATCCTTATGGCAATCGGATTGCAATTATAGAAACGGCCTGTGCTAGCCAAACCCATCATAAGCATGACACTCCCCTCTCTTGGCTGTGTTGTCGGAGACTTTCACCTCAATACACCACTTGTAACTTTCCGAGTGCATTCCCGTGCGTATGTTTCCTCCGTACGTGCAATTCATGACAGTCGCAAAAAACACTATCTTTGGAACACATTCCTCAGTAGAATTATCAGCGCCAGGAGAGAGTGGCAGTCTTATCAGTCACTGGTGTGATTTAAACCTGAAAATTAGGATATATTCAGCAGCAATCCTTAGGAGAGACCACCTCTTTATTAAAAAAAAAAAAAAAACTATTAAAAAAAAATTACGCTTTCGATATAGTCCACAATTTATTTATACTTTCATAAAATAAATAAAATCACAAATATATATCAACACATATATATGACAAAGTATGTAAGATACAAAAAAATATATAAAATGTAAAAAATAGAAATAAATAAATCAAATCAATAATATACCAATCCAGCAATAATAATTACAATCACACTGTTAACAGCTCTTATCTGTTTACAGCTCTTAACGTTTATATATGTGTATATATCACAGCGGTATATGGTGACAGTTAACCGATGAATATAACACTCAGCTGCTCATATTCATTGATCCTTTGTGATGGGAATACAGGGATACTTTCATTAATGATGACTGTATTTATTAACTCACAAGTCTTCATCCGAATCCTTTGGTACTGAGCTTCCACCCATATACCGCGCTGTCCCAACCGATGCTGCGATGTAGTGTGGTGTATGCAATCTACGTTGCAACAAGTAACGTAGATGTCGTAATAAAATTACTGTGCGTGCGCAGTAGCTCATATCGGAAAACTGCGGCCGGAGCTCTGCATATGGCCCAGTATCTTAAACAAGAGAGAACACAAGTTTCTATATATACCGCATCCTAGGCTTCCCATATTTTACCATCTGACGAAAATCCACAAGGGGTTGGTGGACTCTCCGGGCCGACCATCGTATATGGAATTAGAAGTCTGACCACTAACCTATCAGCATATGTGGATTACTTCCTACAACCATTGGCAACTTCACAAGAAAGCTATCTAAAGAATATCACCAACATCCTTAGAATTCTGGAAAACATTAAATGGGAGAAAGATCACATCCTCATGACCAGCGATATATCATCTTTATACTCGGTCATTGACCATGAGGCTGGTGTGAAAGCCTTCAAAAGATGTCTTGAAGAGGAATCGAATCTTCCAGAGAAACAGCAAGAATTAATTCTCGAGGCCATCAAGTTTATACTTACACACAACTTTTTCTGCTTTGGGGATACCCACTACGGACAGATTCGCGGGACCACTATGGGCAACAAATTTGCTCCTAGCTACGCGAATCTGTTCGTAGCACAGTAGGTGAAGGACAACATCTGGTTATCTTCCAACCCATACAGGCAATACATCAAGATCTGGAAACGTTATATAGGTGATGTCATCTGCATTTGGGCCAGGGAAGAGAGAGTCTTTCTAGAATTCAAGAACTACCTCAATAAGAACAACCTTAATCTCCACTTCAATACAGAAATCAGCAAGGAAAGGGTCACCATGGACCTAGAAATCATGCCTAAAGAGGAGAAGCTGTGCATCAGAACCCATATCAAGGAAGTCGACACAAACACTTATATTATGGCCTCCAGCAATCACCATCACCGCTGGCTAAGTAACATACCAGGAGGGCAATTTAAATGGATCAGACAAAACAGTTCACACATGGAAGATTATAACGTACAAGTGGAAGAGTTAAAACTACGCTTTCTGGAAAGAGGTTATGACCCCCACCGTGTGAACACTGAGATTGATAAAAACAGAAATATAAACAGAAATCAACTTTTGGTAGCAAAAACCCAAGCTAATTGTTCCAAAAGAAGAAAAAACCCAGGAAGAAATTAGTTTCATCACAGGGCACACCAACGACCTTTGAGAAAATCATCAACAAACACTGGACATTCTACTTCAGGACTCTCATGCCAAAGAATTTTTACCTATCAAACCAAATACGATTTACAGAAAATCCAAGAACTTGAGAAACATCATAGAACCTAGTGCTCTTCAGAAAGAGATAAAGCAACAACAAACATGTCTAGGCGAACACATGCAAAGGCTTCTACCATTGCACTAAATGTTTAGCATGCAACACCTGCTGTTATGGGAGCACTAAACCCACAACCACCTTTACCTCAAGAACCACCCAAAAAGACTTCAATACCAAGGAGAAGATCACCTGTGACACTAAAGGAGTTATCTATCTTCTGGAATGCACCTGTGGGATGCAGTATGTGGGAAGAAACAAGTGTGAGAGAGCATATCTTTAACATCAAAAAAGGGAAGGACAACCACAGTATCCCTGCACATTTTTGGGAGCAACATAACGACCCCACAGGGCTTATGTTTATGGCCATCAAGAAAATCAGCAAACCATGGAGAGGTAGTGACTTCACAGCACTCATTGAAAAAGAAGAAGCCAAATGGATCTTTAGTCTCAAGATATTGGCCCCGCATGGCCTTAATGTGGTTCTAGATCTAGGCTCTTTTCTTACTAAGTAGCCACTCACCCTCTGCCCCTCCTTTTTCCTCTTCTATTTTCCCTTTTTCCTCCTTCCCTCTCCATTGTTCTATACTAATTTACGTACCTTCCTTCGATGCTTATGCTTTTCCTCTCACCCTTTTTCCCTTCCTCTCCCTATATTTCCCCCCAGGTCCAGCCCGCCCTCTCCCCCTTTTTTATGGGGTGCATCTTCTTACAAGTACTCTTTCTTTCTTTGCCTTTCTTTTCCTTTTCCCTTTCTCTATTCTTCTTCCTCTTGTTCTCTTGTTCTCATTACACTACTAGGGTTCCCTTTACTGTCACTTGCCTCATTAACCTCATTAGCAGCAGCCATGCCTACTATTCCCTTGTGGATTTGGATATGGAGATACTCTCCTTAAGTTTACAGATTACCATGGTGACCAAAATCAGTGTTAGTTTCCAAGGGAGCAGGCACCCATGTGACCTATCACTCACCAATTACACCTCAACACAGCGCCTCTTATACCTTGGACCGGCGACTACATTTTGAGGGTGGACCTACTTACGCCAAGACGCTACTTTTCCTGAAAAAGACCCGACACAGAGGGGTGAAACGCATAGAAAAGAAGAGCTCTCCAGCGATTTAGAGTCCCCAGTATCTGGTCCTACCAGTGCCGGCTCGGCGACCACTCTGCTTCCGTGCACTGCTGTCAATGGGAAGCAAGACTGCCATGTGTCATCCACTCAGACGCAAGAAAGATTCAGAAGCACAAAGTTTGAACAGACCCAGATGTGGACTACAACTGTCTGAACCCAGCAAGGAAACTGCACTTCTGCACTTTAAAAGTGTTAGAGTATCCGCTCTAAGGTACCGTTCTATGTTATAACAGTAACGCGACTTGCAGTACCACAGACTGAGGTAATGGTTTTTCATCATAGACTTTACAAAGACAGAGTGTACCATTTAGCACTTAGGACACTGTCCCTCGGAGAAGTGTTTTTTTTCCAATTTATCGCTTGTGCCCGGTTGGGGAAGTGAGTCAGGGAGGAACTCAGTTCACCATCCCTTTACCCTAGGAGTTTACTATTATTTTACTGAAGCGGGATCGCCCCTTTTTATCATATACGGACCTCACAGAGACTATTTAGGTTTCTCTTACAGACCTTATAGAGACTTTTTGCAAGGACCTTATACACGGACCTCACAGAGGAATTATCCATAGAAATCTACAGTTCAGTAACTCTGGACTACACCATTAGCCTGCATTTGCACTTTTATCCTATTTGATTGTGTTTTTTAACATCAATAAAATGTACTGCTTTTTACTTTTACTTCTCTTTCTGTTAATCTTTCCCACTGGTGGTCAGCGCTAGGTATTCACCTTTATTTAGGTAAACAAAGAGTAAAATAACCTGGCGCTGGTTCAAAAGGAGAGAAAACAATGAAACTGAAATAGTTTAATGAGCAAAACACACTAATAAAAAAGAAATGAAAGCAAGGATGAGAACAACCCTCTATGCAATAAGGTAAAATCATTGACAAAATAATGAAATTGACTACATTTGAACTTTTAGGTCTCAATATTGCCTTGATTTATGGTTTATTTCCATTTGTCTAGATTTGTCTGATTTACCTATACCATGGTGTAATATACATTAATTCTAATACTTTTTACACTACCTGAACCTTTAGATTTCCATATTTATCTTGTTTTTTGGTTCATCTGTTCTGAAATTATGTTAGTTTTCCTCCATATGTGGGTCACTCTGTCTCCACATATGAGTCATTGTAACTTCACCACCATATGCTTATCATTGTATCAATAATATAATTATTTTAAATTTTTATAATTATTTGTAAATTTTGGTGTTAATTTATGCTTTGATTGTAGGATACCTGTGTTTAAGCTTGACCTATTATTTCAGCACGCGACCTGAGTCTAACAAGCCACCTCCTCCATCCAGCCCTGAGAGACTAACTCTTATCAGTCATCATTATCTTCTTTTAAATTTGCCGCCAGAACTCCCATCCTATTTACACTGCTTACAATCACGACAATACTGTGCCTTTATCCCTGAGGAAGCCTATCACTAGGTGAAACATGTTGGGTGTATTTAGATACATTTGTCATTTATTTCATTATTTTGTCATTAATTTTATTTTATTGCATAGAGTTGCATAGAGGGTTGTTCTCATCCTCGCTTTTCATTTCTTTTTTTATCAGTGTGTTTTGGACATTAAACCTATTTCAGTTTCATTGTTTTCTCTCTTTCGAACTAGCGCCAGGTAATTTTACTCTTTGTTTACCTACATCATTGGAGGGTTCTGGGAATCCCCTTTTTCTATAACCAGAGGCAGCTGTTATGGGAGTTTAGCAGTGTGGCACCAACTACTCACTCCTTCTTCACCTTTATTTGTCTTTGCCCTTGGAGGTAGGGCTGCAGACCACACTTTCTCCTCTCTCTATTACTTCTAATAGAGGGCAACGCAATCAGCCCTTTTCTTAAGTTACATGAACACCATTTTAACCTTGCCCCTTACTCACCTGGTGTCAATAGGCCTGATTCAGACTTTAGAAGGAGCTTGAAATGTTAAGCTCCTTCTTAAGTCTGAATCAAGTCCAATACAATTAGGATAAACACTTTTTATTCTAAGAGACACATAGTGACATTTCAGTTGGCTATAGAGCTAACATTCTGCTAATTATCTTATCACACACAGGGTAATCAGATCTCTATACGGACAGGGGTCCTATACAAATGGACATTAGATTCTATTGACAGAACCATTGATGTAACATGATGCAGAAGAAGAGATGGAAGAAGAAGAGGACAGAGTTTCCAGTGGTGCAACAAAAGTTAGAAGATATTTTCTGGTCAAAACAATGAGCATTCTTTAGGATTAAAGAAGATTTTGGTTATACTCCTGAGATTGAGCGTAAGATTCCAACCAGAGATCTCCATCCACTGGTATCCGCAAATACCCCCAAAACTTTTCCAGGAAATAAAGACAGCATTGCAGTAGATGTTGGACAACTGGCTGATCCAGAAATGTAGGAGATCATGGGCATACCCCATTGTGCATGTCAAGAAGAAAGATTGCATGGATTACCAACGAATAAACAGCTGCATGCATCATACCCACTTCCCCACATGGAAGAGTCTCTAGTGGCACTGTAAAATGACAGATATTTTTCTACCCTGAACCTGGCAAGTGGGTATTGGCAAGTACTACTCGTGAAGAAAGATCAAGCAAAGACAGCATTCATCACAGGGGATTGCATGCTCTTCTGTTGCATGCCCTTTGGGCTGTCTAATGCTTCTGCTATGTTCCAATGTCTCATGGAGTGGTGTGGGAAGTGGGTATTGGCAAGTACCGCTCGTGAAGAAAGATCAAGCAAAGACAGCATTCATCACAGGGGATTGTATGAGTTCTGTTGCATGCCCTTTGGGCTTTCTAATGCTCCTGCTATGTTCCAATGTCTCATGGAGTGGTGCCTTGGGGATTTCAACTTTGATGCCATCTTGATTTATCTTGACAACATAATTGTGTTTGCCTCCACAGTGGAAGAACACCTTGGTCTTGCAATGCCTTAAAATATAGTAACACAGTTGATGAGGTTGAAAAAAGACACCAGTCCATCAATTTCAACCTATTCTGCATCTCCTGCAATCCCAATCTTTATCATTGAAATTGATCCAGATAAAGCAACCTCCAATCTGTTCTAATCTGAAAAAATCCCTGCTGACCCAAGGTGACAGTCCTATTTTTCCCTGGCTCCACTACTGTCCTTCATTTTAATAATTGTATAACCCTTTCTTAAACATATCAAGTGAATCTGCCATCACAGCCTTCCTGTTACATGGTGACATGTAAGTTATTACCTTTGTTTGCTGTCCTGTCCAAGTGTCTCTTTGGAAATGCTGCAGGCCATTGCACCATGCACAGCCTACACATGTCTGACACTCCTACAGCTGTTGCTTAGTGAATGTTGCCCTTCTCCCTCTTTCTTTTATGGCCTTCTGGCTGCTTTGATTGGTGGCAAGACTCCAGAGAACCATTTCACCTGTTTTGGACCGCTGGCTAATCAATAGTCAGCAGTCCCCTTTTAAGTTCAGGCAGTGCTATTCCTCACTGCTGGTTATAGTTCTAGTCCTCTAGTCTGTGTCCAGGTCTTGCCTTGTGCTCTGCCTCTGTGTATTTTGTGATATCTGAGTGCCCTGATCCTTGTCTCGCATTCTCTCCTACCTTTCCCTGGCCCATTCCTCTGGTTGTGACTGTGGTATCTCCTCTATGAGTGTGTGTGTGTGCTAGCCCCAGTTTGTTCTCTGTCTTTTTTGTAATTTGTCAGAACTAGTCCCTTTTAGTTCTCTTTCTCCCACTTTGCACTTTCCATCCTGCTCTCCCTTGCTTGCGCCTCTCAATATTTGTTTCCTCTTCCCCTCCGAGTGTTTTCTCTGTGGGCCGTGACCTGCTAGAAGTCCTACGGCCCAGCCTATCCTCACTATCAGGAGCTCTAGTGAAAACCAGGCCCTAGTTAGACTCTGCACCTTGGATGAGGCTCCCATCCGGCATAACACTTCCTTGGCAGTGAATTCCATATCTTGACTACCCCTACTGTAACTGTATAGAACCCTTTCGTTTGCTGGAGGAGCATGCCTAAATTAGCTAGCCTTTCCTCATAGCTCAATGACTTCATACCCTTTATCAGTTTTGTTGCCCTTCTCTAAATAAATCCTTTCTAGTTCCAAAATTTCTTTTTTATGTTACCAAAACTCTGAACTCCGTATTCAAGATGAGGTCTTACCAACACTTTAATTAGTGTCAAAATTACACTGTATTTCCTTGCATCCTTGCCCCTTTTTATGCATGCTAATACTTTATTGGCACTTTCGGATGCTGCTTGACATTGAGCATTATTGCTAAGTCTATTGTCCATGGGAACTCCCAAATCCTTCTCCATTAAAGATTCCCTTAAATGTTCCCCATATAATTTAAAGATTGCATGCTTGCTTTGATCCCTAAATGCACAATCTTACATTTATCTATGTTATTCCTCATCTTCCATTTGGCTACCCAATCCTCCAGTTTATTCAAGTCCCACTGTAGAGAAGCTACATCTTGCTCTAATTCTATTACCTTACATAGTTCAGTGTCATCTGCAAAAATTTAAACTTTGCTCTCTAAACCATCACCAACTTCATTAATAAATATATTAAAAAGGAGTAGTCCCAGCACAGAACCTTTTGAATGTCATATTGAAGACCAGGGATTTCCCTTTGTACTCCAGTTTCCTACCACACTCCAAAATAATAGGAGTGATAGTAATGGGTTAATTGCTGCTAACTAAATTAACCCTAGTCTCTGTGTGTGTTAGGTAACTCCAATGGGGCAGGGACTGATGTAAATGTGAAATATTCTCTGTAAAGTGATACAATATTTGATGGTACTAAATAAAAAACCTGTAAAATAAACAAATAAATAAATAATAAATAAATGTGTTGGATAAGACATCTAGTGATGCTGTATCCTGTAATCAGATCATACTTGAACTGATCATACTTGATCAGAAATATTAAATGTGGCACTATTAGGACCACCAATTTGGAGGCAATTACTATCCCATTTTGTCAACCAATTCATTCCGAACTGCTCCCATTAGGAGGACCAGGATTTGATAACTGCCTAAAATGGTAAACATGCCAATGGTAAGACAGCAGGAGCTGGATGTCCCTGATGACTTTACATTATAGAGTATTCAAATCCTTGGCTACATTTTGAAAGTCTGGATCCAGCATAAAGTTAAGCAGCTTAGCTTTGTTTAGATAAGTTTACCAGTTAGTTAAGTAGTTTAGTTTACTTAGAATTTAGTTAAATAGTTCAGTATAGTTTTTAAGCTGGTCAAGTTTAGTTAGTAATCAAGTTGAGCTTAGTAGTTGTAGTAGTTACAAAAAACAACAGGAGCTGTGCTTCCCAAAAGTCCTCTTCTATTGCACTCTGGGTCTCCTCCTATATTCAGTTATGTAGTATAGACAATCACAAAAATATTAAAATTTTAATCTTTATTAGAATAGTCAATATAACTCACAAGTATGGCGAAATAATTAAAAACACACTAACTACTAACAGTGGTAAACCACCGATGAAAAATAAAAAATCTAGTGTCACAGTTCATAGCCCCAATATGTATATTATGAACCTAGTGTCATAAAATGGACCGTGATGAGCACTGTCATGCCGTAAGGATTAAACTGCAGTAATTATATTAAGTCAAAAATAATATTGAGATATTGCCGCTAAGGCTAATCATCTCTCTTAATTTATTTATTGACAAAACACTATATTGTGTACAAACAAAAGTATGTAGAATATTAAATATAATGGGTCAGTACCGTTTTGATATTCTGGGACATGGGACATCTTTTACACTACCATTCAATGTAATACTTTACACTAACCATTATGGTCAACGGACCGTTTTGATATTCTGTCGGCCGCTTCATTATCGTATATCCCTTCTGTCAGCCTAGCTTATTCCAGCACTGTAATATCTTTATGTGTAGCACTGTGTTGAAGCGCATGTAATTAGTTACATTAGTGCTGCGTCTTAGCTACATTGTAGCAGATATTTCTGTCCTGCCTAGTGCAACGAATATTGCCTATAGTTTTTAAGTGCATTGTGCTTAGCTATCACCTTACCAACATAAAGGCTACTTTTGGTTCTGCTCTATCACCTTTACACTAGTGTGTTTACACACATTTTTTACACCACAGCAGTACCAGGCGTTGTTGTAAACATTTTAGACATCATTTATTTGTTCCTTACATGGGACATTAACTCTGCGCAATTACATTGTTAATGCATCTAGGATTAGAGCATTATAGTTTGCTAGTACTGACCCATTATATTTAATATTCTACATACTGTTGTTTGTACACAATATAGTGTTTTGTCAATAAATAAATTAAGAGAGATGATTAGCCTTAGCGGCAATATCTCAATATTATTTTTGACTTAATATAATTACTGCAGTTTAATCCTTACGGCATGACAGTGCTCATCACGGTCCATTTTATGACACTAGGTTCATAATATACATATTGGGGCTATGAACTGTGACACTAGATTTTTTATTTTTCATCGGTGGTTTACCACTGTTAGTAGTTAGTGTGTTTTTAATTATTTCGCCATACTTGTGAGTTATATTGACTATTCTAATAAAGATTAAAATTTTAATATTTTTGTGATTGTCTACACTACATATCTGAATATAGGAGGAGACCCAGAGTGCAATAGAAGAGGACTTTTGGGGAGCACAGCTCCTGTTGTTTTTTGTATTTACTCTTTTTTCTCTTATGCATCTCCCTTATTATTTGGGAAGTGGTTCCGGTTTGATAAAGGTGGTGCCCGGTGCTTCTCTCTACCGCTAGTTGTAGTAGTTGTTAGTAAAAAAAAAAGTTTCATTTACTAGTTATTTTACTTGTTATTTAGTTTTGTATCATGTTAGTTTTTGTACTTTTAAATATTTTTTTTTATTTTTGGCCAACATTTTTTTTCATGACTTGTAATAAGCAATAAACAGTCAAATTAAATATTTGTAAAAAATATTACTATAAAAAGACTTACAAAAAAATTAAACAAAAGAAAAAAGTTTTAAGTAGCTTGCATCAAACCAAGAGAATTCTTTAGAGTGCTAATGTAAGTTCATTTCGCCTCTTCGAAAATGACGTGTGAAATACACATAGCAACAGCTAATTGTTGGCTGTTTTTATTTTGAAAATGTCACTAATTAGAAAGTTTTTTTAATGAATGGGTTAGTATTCCGAATTTATTTTTTGGAAATGTGCCCATTCATTACATTTCTGACATCCGGGCCCACCACAGCACTCACTGCAGCACCTGATGGTGCCCGACGCAAGACCCGACTGGTTAGTGGACTTAGGCTGCGGGGAGGGGATCCAGCATAAAAGGGGAGACTTATAGTTAGGCTGCAGGGAGGGGATGGAGCTTAGAAGGGAGGACTTGGGGTTACACTGCAGAAAAAGAATCAAGCATAGAAGGGGAGATATAGGGTTAGGCTGTCAGGAATGGGTAGAACTTAGAAGGGGAGACTTTAGGTTATGTTGTGGAGAGGGGATAGAGCTTAGAAAGAAGAAGGAGAAGGAGAGACTTATGGTTAGGTTATAGGGAAAGGAGTGTTAGGATAATGGAAGGGGAGGATTATGTTAAGGATAAGTAAAGGGGTTGTTTGTGAAAACAGCTAACCGACGAACCACATCAAAGATAACATATCCCCTTCTCCCAAACTAATGGTTTGATGTGTATGTCTTAATGACTTGTTGCTGTTCTTCCAGTCGCTAAAACATATGAAGGGCATTCCACCTGGTATCTACATTTTGCTTCAGTTGCTGGTATTACAAATTGAACTTTTCTTGCTGTTGTTGTCATGTTATAAATACAGAATGTTAAAAATGGCCCATAACTTTTATGAGCCACTGCCAGACTCTCTTGCATAGACTTATCATTTGTTGAGAAATTCTCAGCCACCACATTGACCACCACTGTCAATTCACACAGTCATAAAGCTCATACAATGTTGTTTTTTCTATTGGAACCAAATCTTCTATTGGAACCAAATCCTGAGTAGGATAAATTTTCTATCATATTCCTGACTTTATCCAAAACATAAAGGCAATACACCCACCCAGTGTGCTCTCACTGTCATGTCATCTTTAGTTTGACCAATAATGCTTGTCTTCATATCTGTAGTCAGCATTTTCTAGGCAAAGAATGATAACAGTAGCAAGGAAACAGGCCATGCTTCTGATTCAACATATTAAATGTGTGTGCAAGAGTATAAATAAATGAAGAGGTGCAGCCAAGGACCAAAGTGACCTCTATGGAACAAGTAACAAAAGAGAGGTCCGGCGCTCCAAACAAACATTATATAACACTATGTGTCAGCACATAAATAAAAAGGAGGTTTAGTTCACAATATAACTATTGGGTTAAGCTCACCTGCCCAGCATCAAGGCACCTCCTGTAGGTGAGCTCTTATCCATTTGCTATTCCATTTGAAAAAATAATGATTTTTCCTTTAACATAGTGATAAAGCTGAGGAATTTCTGTTCTTGGAAAGGCAATGGAACTTGTCAGTGTGGGCACATAACTTCAACTAATTTCCTGTCCTTCTTGATTCTAGCATTACAGAGCCTTCATATTTTCACACATATTTTATGTTTTTTTTGCCCAAGTTTAATTTTAAATATGATTTATCAAGTGAGCTGCTTTAGTTGAATTTTTTAAAAGAAATCCAAAACATTGGAGGGTGGTTTGTCAAAACCAAAAAAAATGGCAAAGATTTATACCCAAAACCAAAACATAGATGTCCCACTCATCTCTATCCAAAGGACATGTCTTTACCCCTGCCCCCTTTGTATCTCCTGCTGGATACAGTGGGGTCTATTTACAAACTTCATTTTCATATGATAATTATCGTATGAAAATTAAGTTTTTCATATTTACAGACAATGCATCACCATGGAAAACAGCAGTTTCCATGACAATCCATGTAAACATCGGGGCTCTCTGCCAGCCAGTTCTTTTCAGAACAGGCTGAAAACTAACACCATCTCAGGCTGGCGTTAGTGCAGTTATCCCAGCGATGTCCCCATATTCCTCCCTTTTCCTTCCTCTAATAGCTGTTATCAGGGGGAGGAAAAGGGGGGCTTGTATAGGGAGACTGCTGGGAAAAACCAGTGTGTGCTTATGTTAAAAAAAATTTAAATAAAATATTAGTTTTTTTTTATATTTTAACTTAAAAAATAAATAAATACATTTAAAACATTAAAACATTTTTAAAAAAAAATAACCAAAAAGCAAAACTTACCTGTCCGGAAGATGCGTCCGACTCTGAATATTTCAGAGTCCTGATATGAAAACACAGCGCATGCGCGGTGTTTTTAATACGGGACTTCAAAATTTTCAAAGTCCAGCATAGGAGTCTCTGCGCATGCGCAGGACTTCATTCATGCGAAGTATGAATGAAGTGTCCTGCGATGATCTCAGAGATCATTGTGGGACCTCGCAGGGCAGGTAAGAATTAGTAAATTTAATGAACAAGCTGCCAGGCTCACTGCGAGCCGAAGCGAGACTGAAACAGCTTAATTCATAAAAAAAATGAAGATAATAGGAAATAGAGCCCAGTATATTTAATTTATCTGCAGATGTATACAGACAGAGGTAGCTGACATAATTACAACAAAACAAACAAAAGTCAGGACACCAGGTTATAAATTAGCACAACCTGGACATGGCAGTTTGCATGACACCAATCAGATTCTAGTTCTCACTTTCTTATTACATAATAGAGAATGTCAGCTAAAATTTGATTGGTTGCTATAGGCAACATCTCTACTTTTCCAAGCCCGCAGCTTAGTAAATCTGGCCCCAGGTGTCAGTTATAGTAAGATGGGGGAGGGAGGGAGAGAAAAAGAAAAAAAAAGAGAGAGAGAGAGAGAATGTGTGTGCATGGGTATTTGTGTGTTGTGTGTGGACAAAATTAACTTCCCTTAGCTCACACTAAATTAATCTTTCAATGTCCACAAATAAATCCCAATTAACCGTGCATACCCTAAATTAACCCTCTTCATCTAGTTCACATTAATGCCCTCCCTCCAATTAACTGTAAAGTAACCATCTCTAAGCTTAGTAACTCAAATGCATAGCTATACAATGCTAGGCAACCCAGGACACTTGTTGAAGGTTCCAAAGTCTCTACCTTTTGCTATTTTGCACACCCACAAAGGAACTCTGGAAAGTTACACCTAAGCTTACAATTCATTTATCCATTTATTCACCCTGTCAACAAAATATAATTTGTATCTCAGAGTAGCACAATAAAGGATTATTACTATTTCTTTTGCTATCCTTTTGAGTTTTAAAATTTCCATTACACATTGCCCCAAATACTGACAAAGGACCGGATTCAGAGTTACGCGATTTCGCTTTGCGGACGCGGAACAAAACATTTACATACGTGCGATTCAAAGATGCGCATTCACATCACAAAATCACCACTCTGAATAGCACGGATCTTTAATTATCTTATGCGCATTCGTACCCGCTGCACTGATTGATGCAATCCGTGTGTTTGTCCGCAAAGTATTCGGATGCTAATCAAAGATAGCTTACAACAGATTAAAGTAAAAGTCGGATGCTCTGCTCATAGTCGCATTGCCATATTTTCATAAAGGGAACTAAGTTTAAGTTTAGGAGCCTCGCCGATCCCAAAATAAAGTTCAACAATCGTTCCATACAAAAAAATACACAAAACACTGAACAATAATATAATATTACTTACAAAAGTAAAAAAATTTTTAGGACTTAGCATATCTCCCTTGTTAAAAATATTTACAAGAGAGGATGGATTTCTCAGTCACAGCAGAAATCCTGCGAGGGTAACGTGCCCCTGCGCAACGTCATGCGCACTTCCAGCTTTTTGCACTGTACCAGAAATTTTGACTTTTTCAAACTAAATTGAAAGTTAAATATGAGGGCAGCAGCTTTCACCAAAAATGAATTGAGGCAAATGGTTGCCATAATGGATGAGGAGGTTAGGGGGCCATACACCCCAAGTTCAATTAAAAGGCACGCCTATAGGTGGATTAGGTGCTGCTTGTTACAAAGTTATGGATCCAGAAGATCCATAACACAAATACAGCATTGATGGTCTGATCTACGCAGACACCAGCCAGAGCTTATGGCAAGTCTGCGTAGACAAATTCAGAGGAGAAGGAGGATGAGTAAGCCTAACACAAAGTTTATTTAAACTATTGCACAACACAGAAATTTAATTTTTTTTTTCATTGTAACTATTCACAAATAAACCCAGAACAATTGTGTCCAAATCTCACATTTATACTTATTTGACAACAACTTATATCTAAAAGATCCAACAAGGTTTTATGTGATTGTCATGTTGGCTACTTTGGAACTTTCACATTCAGATTTCTTGATAAACTTAATGAAAACATCTACTGTGGTGCATATGAGGATTTGTATGTTGGCTTATGTGTTAGTGTGTGTGTGTGTGTGTGACCATTAATGTAGTTGTTTTTTTTTTTTTTAAATTACATCATGTATTTTGAAGTAATTTATATTCCATTACATGTTTTTTAATTCAAGTTAAAATCTCTCCATTTAGGACCACTGCAGCACAACCCGGAGCAGCAGGAGGAGGAGGAGGATAGGCCCCAACTGTCAGATGAGGTGGTTATGGAGGCTCTTAAAGTGCATATGGCAGAGGAGGAGGATGAGAGGGATAAGGAGGAGAGTGTGGCAGAGGAGGAGGAGGAGAGTATGGCAGAGGAGGAGAGTGTGGCGGAGGAGGAGGCGGAGGAGAGGGTGCTGGCGGAGGAGGAGAGTGTGGCGGAGGAGGCTGAGGAGAGGGTGCTGGCGGAGGAGGAGAGTGTGGTGGAGGAGGCGGAGGAGGAGAGTGTGGCGGAGGAGGAGAGTGTGGCGGAGGAGGATCGTATTGTGATCATCGTAAAGGAGGATTCGGATTAGGAAATGGATATGGGAGAGGAGGCAGCTATGGCCGAAGACAATGAACACGAGCAAGGTAATTTTAAATACATATTTTTACACGAATGAGTGCAGATGTATTTAAAATATTAAATTTAGTTGTTTCTTCATTTCATTCTCAGAACACATTAGCCCTGAGGAGCGCCTGCATCGCCAGCACATGTATATACAAATGGCCAGGCAGGCAATTCAGACAATCACAGATGACCTGCAACAATTAGGCGACATCTTAGATCTATTAAGTGATGAATTATAGTTTGTATTTGTTGTGTTTATTTTGGTATTATATGTGTTCCATTATTTGTTTTTGTATTAAGTTTGTAAAAAAAATTAATGTTTACAATCAAAATTTGTGTGACTTTTAATGGTTTTGGCCACAGTAGTTTTTTGTACTATAGCCACATGTTTTACACACACACACACACACACACACACACACACACACAAATGTACACATTATTTTTTCCAACATTCGTAATCTCAGAATTGTGAAAAAGGGCAAAAAACAAACAAACCACAGTATTTTCTGTACAGTAGTTCTTCCAATTAAGGGAGGTTAAAAAAATTAATACACTCTTTAGGCCTGGATCCCAAGTTTGTGAGGTAAGTGTGCAACTGAGATCTTTCATCATTTATCCATGTAGGGGGGTGCACACACATTCAGACTTCAAATGTGTCAACATATGCCATCACATAGATATATATAATAAAGATGAAGTTGGCTAAAGTGTTTGCTTTCAATACATTTAAAAAAACCAACATTTATATATGTAAATATATATAATCTAAGTTAATGTTCGTTTCTATTTTGTGGTATGTGTTTGAGCTGCACTTTGTACATGTTGTTTCAAGGATATACCACATTGTCTTACATGGTAGGAAGAGGACCAATATTGAAGAAGAAAAACAGAGGAAGCGCTAGTGGGGGCTGAACATAGTATTAATCTTAAAAACACATGTCTTAAATAAGGAAAGACAAATACTTAAAACGATAACACCAGATCTGCACAAAACCTAGAAACAATCGGCTGTTGATCAGGCAGCCGAGAGTAGACTAAAGGTACAAATAGAAATAGCTTTAAAATAATAAAACTGGACCACCTAAATTGCACCAATATAGATTCCACTGATATAGACTGATTATCAAGTTCTTTACTCAAAACAAATCACTTCATGTAGTGCTGATGGTGGCTACATCTGAATGCATAGACAGAGAAAACTGTATCTCCCATGGTGGTTTATAGATCCAATGTTATGGGAGCTTAGAGCAAAGTATCCAGCTTGATTCAATGTGAACACCGTGCCGACACAGTGGGCTTTGACACAAGAAGGTAGTAAATGCGTCTGTGAAAGTCTGCACCCACGGTGGAACCGAAGAGGCCAGTCGGCAATAGATTGTTAGTGGCACGCGTCGCTCGACAGGGAGGGTAAGCAGATGCTATGGATGGTATAATAGTGCCTCTATAGTAGCCCTATTGCGGCTCCGGTAAACACTCTTCCGACTCACTGGCAGGATTGTTGCCGGTCTAAAGGAGGAGGGAGAGGGTCTGTGCGATGCAGTGATTATAAAGCGAGTGGTTTTACCTTGTGGGCGAGATAGTCCCGGTCAGACTCCAACGGCGTTCCCGCTGGCCGGTCGGCTCAGTCGGTGCCGGCGTCTGGAGTCAGCTGCTGTAGACAGAAACCACGTGTTTTTACCGTCCAATGGGCGCACTTGCACTTTAGAACGAAGGTAATGGAATCCGTGGCTTGCTTGTGACGATTAGTCAAACAAAGTGGTGGTCAAAGTTGCAGAGTGGATATGCAGAGCTGTATTATAGACACCTCTTGGTATCTCAACGCGTTTCTCTACGTATCTCGTAGTTTCATCAGGAGGAGTGAATATTCCAGCAACACGGGTGGTCTAATTTATAAGGCTCACTAATTAGGTAAGATCGTGCATTAACCATATAGGTGCTAGAAAACTCATGCATAATGAACAAAGATTAGGACAGTGAACGGTGTATTCAAAGAATCATAAAAAACACAATAAAAATAAAATTAATAAAAAAAGAAAGAAATATTAAATATATTGAGAAAGAAATCAATAACATACACAAAAATTTAACTGGACGTAATTGAGCAGAAATAAATGCTCCCTACCAATTATACATAGTAAGTTAGAAACAACAATAGATATTGGTCATAAACAGCGAATAATTGAACAACACAATACACCCAATAGGGTACACAGTGAAAGACCTAAATGAGGGGCGAAAAGCCTGGATGGATAGGTAAAAGGGACATGCAGAAAAACTGCAGGTCCCTTAATTCGATATGGCATTAAAAGTCAGAAGACCTAAACAACAATATGTAAATAATGATATAGATGATATACTAAAAAAAGGAGATAGAATAATGCTCACAATCAATTCTTCCCTGGACAGACACAAGGCCAGCATGGTAAAGATAGGGGGGACCCTACAGTTACGGGCCAAAGTGTAGGGATATAGAAAATAACAAACTCACTGAAAATGATTGAGCTCTATCGATTCGTTAAGACCTGCTGGTGACAGGGCCCCTAGTCTAAAAATCCAGTAGGCTCCTCACTGGCAGAGACGGGCATACTGAACTCCCCCCCCCCCCTAGGGGTGCAGCTGATGGTCTCAATACCTATAACACTCAAAAATTGAGTGTTGCCGCCATGTTGGTCATTTATGTGTCTAGATAGGGAATGTGCTCTATAGTTTTTTTGTAGATTTCTCCGATGCTCAGAGATCCTAACATGAAGCTGCCTCGTGGTCCTACCAACATACTGCAACCCGCATTTGCAGCTAATCTGTTAGACCACAAAGCAGCTTCTGCAATTGATGACTCCGGATTAGTGTATCTTTAAGGCTTTTTGCTTTCCTAAATATTACTCTAGGTGGTTTTTTCAATAAAGGAACAAGATGACAATCTAGGCGGAGAATTTTAGAATTTTTATGGACTATTTTTCGTATCTGATCTGCATTGGAATTAAATTGAGTTATAAATAACAATTCTGCTGCCAGTTTAGATTCCTGAGTTGGTGAGGCCTGTTTTTCGACCAAAAGGTCGTTCCTATCCTTTTGACTAGCTAATTCCAAAGCTTGATTGACTATTTCTAAAGGATATCCCTGTGAAAGAAAATTAGTTTTCAGACTCTCACTTTGCATAGAAAATGTCTCAAAAGTCAGAACAGTTCCGTCGAAGACGGATAAATTGACTTGTTGGTACACCCTTAAGCCAACTACGTTTGTGGCAACTCTGATACTGTAAGAAATGATTTTTATCCACCGGCTTGTGTGCAGCAGATCCCCGTCCACACGAACAGAAATATCTAAAAAATTAATGTGCTCCTCACGGTGTTGATGAGTGAATTTGAGATTAAAATATTATTGTTGAGATATTGTGAAAAAAGGTGAACAGAAGCTTCATCCCCATCCCAAATAAAGAAGAGATCGTCAATATATCGGCCAAAGTAGACCAGGTTCGCTCCAAAGGGGCCTTCCCAGATGAGCTGTTGTTCCAGGAGGCTCATTGAAGAACACAAATTAAAACACAGGGTATTTTGCATTAGGAAACATGTTTTCTACTTTGCAAAAAATAAAAATAACCCATACAATTTTTGGGGTGTTTATTTAGGACTAAATGTTTAGCATGTTCTTTGTTTGGTGTACCCTTGAAACAAAAAGTACAAAGTGCAGCTCACACACATACCACAAAATAGAAACGAACATTTACTTAGATTATATATATATCTACATATATAAATGTTGTTGTTTTTTAATGGATTGAAAGCAATTTTAGCCAGCTTCATCTTTATTATATATATCAATGTGATGGCATATGTTGACACATTTGAAGTCTGAATGTGTGTTCTCTTGGGTTTACTGTAATGTGTAATCTTAATGTTAGCATAGTAAATGTGACACATATTAAAATATCGTTTACATAAATATAACAAAGTCAATAATCAACATGTGGTTAGATAGGATTGTGTTTTTTTTAATGACTCACAATGATCCCAAAAATAAAATAAAAACATTTTCAAACAAAAATGTTTACATGAAATGTAATAAAACAAAAAAAGCAAACAAAGGAACCAAATATTTACGCTATTATAGGTCAGATTGAAATTCTACATACATGTGCCACACTGGACAAATTATATTCCCAATCTCACCACAGATCCTAGTGGTATTGTGTAGGAAGGCCAAAAATTGGCATCTGTTCACATCTGGCAAAGAAAAACAAGACACAAATTCTAACATTGGTACATGTAAAGCATATAACCATTTGTCTGTGCAAATGTTTAACCCATATGTCAATTGTACTAAAAACA
Organism: Limnodynastes dumerilii; assembly: GCA_011038615.1. NCBI lineage: Eukaryota > Metazoa > Chordata > Amphibia > Anura > Limnodynastidae > Limnodynastes > Limnodynastes dumerilii. The sequence continues at coordinate 32,001 of WWET01004831.1, forward strand.
ATAACAAACTAGTTAGAATCCTGTGTAATATTGTCAAAAGCATGCTTACTTAAACTTGGCTCAGCAAAAGAAGACAGCACTCTAGTTCCTTGTTGAGAATTCAGAGGGGATGGTGTCATCAAAAATGTGGAACCAGCTTAGACAAAGTTAAAAATATCATTATAGGTATGACATTTTTCAAACATATGCATACATGTGGTAATTACACAATCTAATTACTATTAAACTCACAAACTTACATGTTACATACAAAAGGTGTGTAATATACTTGCATTACACTGCTTGAGTTTGTACAAATGTCTACAGTTTGCAAATCATTACAATGAAACAACTTTGTACATACGCACCTAAGCCAAACAATTTTTGAAGAGTAAGTTTGCTTTAAGTAGATCTCAAAGTTGGTCTGACACTGGTTAACATCACAACATAACATGGACATGTATCTAAAAATCTGAAGATTTTTTGAAGGGTTGGTAAACAGTCCACACTACAATTCCGCACAAATTATAAACGTTAAACAAAATACACACAAAAAATCTTACTTACTTATGTGACACTGAAGTTTTGGACATATGCTTTCTCCTCCTTAATCATCAGCTGACATGGATCCACCACATCAACATTATGTCATTATTATGCCACCACCTGCTGTACAGGCACAACTTCCATCTTTATGCTGCTCCTCGCCCTGTTGTGGGTGTTGTCTTTAATTGCCTTGCTTCTGTGCATTAATACAATATAAATAAGTCAACATTATACTATGTTGAGTGACATTTTTAGACACTACACATGCTTTACTGTGCAATAGCTGCCCATATAATAAAAAGTTCAATAAATGTTAATGAAAACTAGGAACACATATGCTGTAACACAAATACAACAACTATACTACAATATCCAAGTGCAAGTATTACTATAATATCAGATATATTACAAGATATGGCACAGTTACTGCTGTGTCCTTACTTTTTTTAAATCTACGCCCAGCCAGAGATTTATGATGCTTCTGCGCAGCCATATCACAGGCATTTTTGCACGTTTGATGCGCAAAAATGCCCGCTATTTGGCCCCCTTGCTGCTATACTCTGCGGCTGGCCAAATTATGTGTAACTGTTTTCTACCAATGGACCAACGGATTACTATAAACTAAGGCAGTTGCCCTGCCCATTTGCACATCTTAATTAGCGCATTAGATGGTTCATAGGGTAAGCTGTGACTGGTTGCATATAAAAACCGGGAATACGCTAAACGGGCGTCCCTTATGCATTACACGCACATGCGAGGTGTATGCGGGAATGTGCATTGAGGGAAGGCGCAGTTTGGAGATAGCGACCAACATTTCATAGTTGTTTCTTTATATTGAGGAGAAAACCTGCAGAGGTAAGTTTGACTCTATTTAAAAAAATATTCTTTTATATATGGGACAAACAAAAATATTACCACCATGAGTGTTATCTGTTATCAAGGACAATATCAAGTGTTATGTATTTTCCTGATAAATGGTAATAGTGTGTTAGTATTTTATGGCTGATCCATTTTATCTACTTTGGTTAGGCCTTTACTGCACCTGTTTCCATTTTCCAGTTATCTAAAAAGTTCTTAATCACCTAACATTTTTTTGTGATTTTTTTGTTTTGAAAGTTACCTTGAAAATGCCAACAAAAGGTAAACTTAAGGCTAGACGCCCAAACTTTACTAATGTTGAAGTCAAGATAGTAGCTTCATCAGTCGGACGGGCCGCCTTTCACAGGACCAAAGAAATAAAGCATTGGAAAATATATACACGTGTGTGAACGCTGTGGCACCTATAAAAAGATCCATGGACGTGATTAAAAAAGGTATGATACACAACTTTAAATACAAAGATTAGTGTCCACTTGAATTTTTTTTTTTTAAAAAGAGGCCACCCATAATTTGGATGTAAAATGATTGATATACAAGATAATTGTTTATCTATCTTATGTAAAAAAAAATTGTTGGCTACGGAATGATAAGTTCGAACCAACACAAAATAAACCCTTGTACTTACATTTGCAATAATCAGAAATATATTCAATGCTGGTGGCAGGATTACAGAGGCAAACTGAAGAAAAAACTTAAGGCACTCTACAAATTCCAGGATGAATATCCGGAACAACCCATCCCCTCATCACTCAAGCTGACGGAATTGGAGGAAATAGCTAAGCCAGCATTAACATCAGAGGAAGTTGTTGGACTGGGTGATTTTGACTCTGCTGCGGGTCCACCTCCTTCATCCACAGAAAGTGGCAGATTGGATAAGTATCCTTTAGATAAATTAAATAAAAACAAAATATATCTGTAAGAAAGGAGCCACAGTAGATAATAGTAATATGTAAAAGGCGTGTTGTTACTATATACAATCTTGTTACGTGTGTATGAAACATAAAAATAAATTTGAAAAAAAAACCAAGATACATACAAAAACATAACATATACTGTTCATGTAAGCCAGCAAGCTAAGTTACATTCAAAAGCTAACCAACATAAATAAATTATATTACAGCAACATCAGCGGGAACACCCGAAGGCCACATCCAGCCTGAGTGCCCTGGAATTGAGACAACAGAAGAAAGTGTTGAAAGGCCAACAGAGGAGGTACATCATGAGCCAGAAGGGAGTTACCTTCGTCATGATAGGATGGAAATAATAATGAACATTTTACATGATAACCGTAGTCTGATGACTGAACTTGGAAGAAGGTAATATATAAAGAGGGAAAAGCGCTGTATGTGTGTGATAAAAATATTAATAAATAATTGAAATAAATATCATAAAAAGGAAAAAAACTACCATAAAACCTTTTTCATAAAAGATAAAGTTCTAATGGTTTACAGTACTTGAGAGCGGCATACAGGTCTGGGAATTCTGGTGGAGATCCTGGTATGTAGCCAAAAGCTGTTAGTGTTCCAAATAATAGCTGTAATAACGCAGATCCTGAGGATACTTCATGCCTAGCAACTCTTGAATATGACTTGTCCCATCATAATCCCTGAGAGGGGGGGGGGGGAAGATACAGCTGAAAGTTCTTATGCTCCGGGGTGTCAGGACGTCCAGACTTTTGAGAAAGGGCTAAGCCCGAAACCGGTCAAGTGACTTATAGGAAGGAGAGGACACTTGGACTAGCAGTTACGTTTCCTGAGTACCGCAGTACCGCGTGGAGAACCTACAGTTTGCACCGCCGCTGCCGCTGTGAAGATCTGGATGTTCTGACACCCCGGAGCATAAGAACTTTCAGCTGTATCTTCTCCCCCCCTCTCTCAGGGATTATGATGGGACAAGTCATATTCAAGAGTTGCTAGGCATGAAGTATCCTCAGGATCTGCGTTATTACAGCTACTATTTGGAACACTAACAGCTTTTGGCTACATACCAGGATCTCCACCAGAATTCCCAGACCTGTATGCCACTCTCAAGTACTGTAAACCATTAGAACTTTTTTATCTTTTGTGAAAAAGGTTTTATGGTAGTTTTTTTCCTTTTTATGATATTTATTTCAATTATTTATTAATATTTTTATCACACACATACAGCGCTTTTCCCTCTTTATATATTACCTTCTTCCAATTCACTTTTTATTTGAGGTTGGGACCCTCTATTAAATTTGGGACTGCTGCAGTATGGTAGGCGCTTTTAAAGTGATATACTTTTAAATTTCTACTGATGACTGAACTTGTTGAACATCTGGGCAATATTTTGTTTTGTTTTTCTACTTTAATTTAAAAAATATTCCCATTTGAACCCACACCAAGTCCAACAAAGATACACACAATCTCACCGTATTGGCCCCCTACCCCAGGACAGAAATCACCATCAGTTCAAAGAAAGACCCCTCCCACTATTCAAAGACAAAAATCAACCCCTGCGAAATCACACCCCACCACACCGGAAAGCTCACAGCGCACTCACACAGCCACATCACAGCCCAGTAGCCAGCAAACATCACATTCCACCACACCGGAAATCTCACAGCAAACTCACACAACCACATCACAGCCCAGTAGCCCAGAACCATCTAAGCCACAAAACACAGATTCATCTGAGCTCACTACCCCTGCCATCCTAAAAGAAGCTATCCCTGCCACATACCCCATCATCAACACACCCACCTACCATTATATTGTCAGAGCCCACTACCCTTGCCCCAATAAAGGCAACTACCCCTGCCACATCACAGCACCCTACACCTACCAAAATACAAACACCTTAAAACAAAACTCCATTGTCACATTCACACGCTCAGCAACCATCCACACCACAACAAGAACCCCAACTTACAACACAATCCAGAACACATACCACATTCAAGGTCAAATACATTACAATCCACACCAATAGATCAAACCCAGCAACATATCACATTTCCACAAATGCACAGATTTCATCCTTATCTACAATCACAAATCACACATTTGCCACAACAAACATACAGAAGTCAAGAACGATACCATACACAATTTGAAGCATCAAATTACAACAGGCACCTTCAACAACAGCCATACCCCCTCCACCCACAACAGCCATACACCAGCCAACAACAGCAATACCCCCTCCAACCCCAACATCAATACCAAAGCCAACAGAACCTATATCACAGATTGTAAAACACTTCGAGCCTCTTCCCCCCAAGGTACACCATTACGGATGGCGATATTATGGAAGATCGTCTACACAATACATCTGGCGCATACATGAGAGCTCCACCAGATCGGTCAAGGCACCTCCATCTCCCCTTCTAAACGCCTATAGTTCATTCGACAACCGATCTGGTGGAGCACAGCGCCGAATTGTAGGCCAACTGTGCCTCCGTTTCTGGTGTACCAATGGGAGTCAGTAGAAAAGACAGAAGTGGGTAGCTCAGGTCTCCTAAAACAAAAAATAGAAATAGTTAAATCTGGATGCATGTTTACTATGTTCACATAATAACCTGTTTGTTACATTCAGGGCCCACAGCCCTAGTGTCCCGGCCATGGACAGAGATAGGGCCAGGACTAGACCCTGTCAGTAGCGCCACAGTGGTGTGGCACACTTGAGTAAAGTGGTGACAGAGAGACGAGGCTCTGTCACCACCTTTACTAACCTTTGCACCGCAGCAATGTCCAGGAGCTGGCTCTCCTCAACAGCATTTCCACCCTTCAACATTAATAAGGCTGGTAAGACCCCCAAGGTTTCATCAGCATCATTCTGCAGGCAGAGAGCGTGCGACACAAAGGAGTTATAAGACCAGGGTCCGTGACATCGCAAAACTGATTTGTTGGGGCCTGCAATATCGATTTAAACATGGGGAGTGGGGCCTGCAATACATTATTCATAATGTTTGAAGGGGGGGCCTGCAATACAACATTACAACTGTTTTGAGAGGCCAGTAAGACATTGTGACATCTTTGTTTTGTGGGATACACACACACACACGTCACCTCAATTTCTGATGGGGGCCCTGGTTACACTACACACACAAATTACTTTCATTTTAAAAAACGGCCTACAAATACATGACAGAATACGGCTTGTTAAAGCACAGTAACATAATCAATCACATAGAGCCTGATTCAGACTTAAGAATGTGTTGAAAATGAGATGCAAGGCCCTTCTGGGCTAAACCAGGGTGATTTCAGGGGGAGTCAAGAAAATATCTTTCAACTGCTTAGTGTACACAGATAATAACCAACATTACTATCACATTCTTATTTAAACTTGGCCTGTGAAACATCACCTCTCAACTCTAATACTGTTTGCAAACGGAAAAATATGATTCCATAGAAATTTACAGGGTTTAGACCAGGAGTGACTTTCCTGTCATAGATTAAGCACCTTCTTAAGTGTAAATCTGGTCCATTGTGAGTGTTGTAAATGTAGAAACATGCTAATAACAACATAAACAATTATATATTTGCAGGCAAAAGCATAAAAACAATACAAATATATTACCCCAAACTCACCTAATAGCCATTCGTCAACATCCATGTGATAATCTACTTTGTCATATTTGCCACATTTTGCAGTTGCGGATGACATACGAATCATGGGTACACATCATGGGTAAACTTAGCAACTACACAGAGGATGAGAAGTGAGGCATCACATATAACACGAGCATTTATGGATTGAAAAATGTTCCTATTATAATAAATGTGTGTGTTCTCCCCTCGTGCAATAGGAATGTGTTTGCCATCAACCACCCCTATAACATGCGGAAAGCTAGTAATGGTGTAAAACGCTTGCTTTCTCCGCAAGAGGGCGTCATCCTCCATTGGCAAATTAACAAAAAGATTGATGCTCCGCAGGAATGGCTTGCTGACCACCTTCAATACCCTACTGAAGGAGGCCTGCGACATTCCTGTGGCAGCACCCATATACGTCTGGAATGTTCCAGACGCACAAAACTGGAGCACCGCTAACAGCTTTGTTAGCGGTGGGATTGCTGTGTGGATGCTTATATGTGATTCCAGGTCCCTTTGCACAATTTCCAAAGTTTCCAGGATGACATGAGGTGGCAACCGAAAACGCCTACGCACATCCCAAAGATATTAACACAGGTGCGGAAGATCCTTGGTCTGCTCTTCAGTTGGCTGCTGGGGTGCTGGGTTTGATTCACCCAACGCTATCAACGTCTGTGAATCACAAGAAAGGTCAAGTTTACACAATAGCCTTAATGTAATTTTTTTAATGCATCGGTGTTCAACATTTGTAAGGTATTTGACATTTGTGCATTGAAAATGTGTCTTGTAAACATACAAACAAACAAAGACACCTTGTGTCAACCCTTATTAGTAGGAATTCATTAGCATAACACCAATACAAGGAAGCAAGGCAAAAATACATAGAAAAATGTGTTTGTAAAATCACTATTGCAGCATCCATAGTTTGCATTTTTAAATAAAAAATACAAAGATACAGCTAAAAAAACAACAACAAAAAAATAACACTATTAATATGCAAGTAATCCCATGTTGTATATTTTTGACACATTAATGGGAGTGATGTCACAAACCTTTGTACATGGAAAGTAACTTGTTAAAATATATTCCACCCTTACCTCAAAGTTGCCAAGGGGCTTTTTTGTTGAACAAAGATTTTTGGCACACAACAAATCACAAACCAACAGTGTAAAGGTCCAGTTTGAACTGCGATTATGTGCATGCACAAAAAGTCAATTTTAAATGGTGTGGGAGCAGCTGTATAGTGTCAGTTTTAATTAAAGACGTCAGCCTGGCCTCTTTAACCAGCAAGGAAATCCGATTCCACCATGGTTGTAGCTGGTGTAAAAAAAAATGTGTAGCCTGTGTGGATGCGAATTCTAACTAAACAAGCAAAAATCTGCATGAACACCACTTAACTTGTCTTGGCATGCCTATTTCTGCATACCTAATACATCGGAATCGTTGACTGTCGGATGCGGGAAATCCCTTGAAATCCGCCCTATTTCCACCCGTGGTCGATGTGCTTGCGCAATGCGCTTTTGCGCTACGCATCCGACTATTTTTTGCACTGATGTGTGACTCTGAATCAGGTCCCAATACATCTAATATTATTAAACACAGTATGCTTAGAACAGCTATAGAGCTTGCTAAGTATTTTCCTATAAAAAGTTAATGCACTAATGCAATTTACAGTCTCACAAAGAAGTTTATACAGTTTTTTTTTCAAATCATTTTGCTTTCTTTTTGCTTAGATGACTGTTGTGTTACTGTATCCATCTCATTGGTTTGGCTGTTCCACTAGCATCCACCAACTTGTAGCTGTTTGATCTCAGGGGCAGAAGGCAGGAACAGAAAACCAAACAGAGCACGCTCCCAATCATGGAGATTTATAGCTCTTGATCCTGTAGCTGTATCAGTAACATCTTGCTCTGTTATTTTTAGGGATATTGCCACTTGCAAACAGAGAGGGATCAGATGTCAGTGTGGCTCACGAAGGTTCTAAATCATAGAGGAATGGCTGACAGCTGAGGAATGGAATT
>WWET01004831.1:59261-76429 GCA_011038615.1 Limnodynastes dumerilii
TATACACACACACACACACATACACACACACAGGGTGGGCTGAAATTCGGATTGTCCTAGACAATATAAGAAGAAGCTAAACGCAAACTCTGTCAGAATTTCTCAGGATGCTGAATAATTGCATGGATAATAAGTGTGAATTTAATGAGTTAGTGAGCGTGAGCTGGGCTCCCTCTGATCACATCGGTCCGGTCCTCGGATCATCAGGCCGTGCATGCGAGGAGGCCGGGACAGCTGGGGGCAGCGGGTCTGCGTTATGCATGAACACAGGCCAGTGCTCTGGGCTTCTCATATATGCTTTATGGATTTTATTTATCTTACAGCCCTTTCCCCTCTTCCTCAGAGCCCGGACCGGTTTGGGGAGTTGTATGAGCCGTATGGAAGCGCCAGGGTGCGACTTTGTATATATACTTCAACGAGACCTGATTTCCCTTTCCCTCCAGCGTCCCCGCAGATAGACAGCGGCAGCCAAGCCACTCCAGAGGTAACGTCTCCTTTGGCCATACATGAGCTGAGGTTGTCCATTATATAGATACAGCACGGGCTGTTCTCACACACTAGTAATGCGCTTCAAAGCACGCTACAAGGGGTTTCCGTCAATCGGATTCCTGGCTGAACGTCAACTGAATGGAAAGAACCTGCCCCAAATCTACAAAAGCTTTATCTGAAATATCCACATCCAATACAGTTATCACAGCGTTACATATACAGAGGGGGAACCCTTTACCTTGACCAGGAACCGCTTCACTTCACTCATCCACATATTATTTCTATGAATTCTTAAATATGTAGAATCAGAGTGATTGTGGCCCCTGATCCTCTGACAATCCTGCACATCATATTATATAAGTGACATTGTAGTATGAAATATTAAGCACATGGTCATACCCTGAATGCAGCCCTCCCTTCGTCCAGCCCCCTTATTGTCCTCCGGGGGGTGCAAGTTTTGTCTGAGGTCTCCAGTCTTGCACCAGGATTCATATATTTCCTCTCCTGTTCAGGGTGTTTATATCCCCCGTTCCCGGAGAAAAGATTTAACGGAGCCGTACTCTACCAATGACAGAATTACGCTGTTCATCGATGGCGCCCGGTTTCTGCCTGACGCAGTCACCGTCACTCGGGTCACTGGGAGGATATTTGACAAAAACTATGACCAGTAAGAAGGACAATGAATACTGCTCCGTGATCGCACCTTGTTTATCATCTGTACAGAAACATTGTATTTGCTAATAAATATGTGATGCCACGTCCAAAATTCTGTGAAACATGAGAACGTTTTGTGTGTGTATAATTAGATTAATAATAAGATTATTTAGATATAACTAAAGCATCAGAAAGGTAGAGGAACATATCAATTCTCTAACGGGATAGGGGTAATAAGCCTACTTTACAACACAGAAGTGAAATAGCCTCATCTGTATAGAATAGTTCTTGTGGGCATCTTCTACAGGTTATTGCGTTGTATCGGGTTATCATCTGTCTGCTCTTTATCTCCATAGAATTGGACTGGACATCTGCACCGGGATAGATTTAGACAGCGGCATATTTCAGCCTCTCTATAACTACTCCGTACAGCTCAATGTACCAGGAATAGCCGCTACCTCCACGCTCTTATTGAAGGTATGGGCAGAATGATCCAGTGCTGTCAGTTTTATTCCTCAATTCATATCCTTTATCACTAGAGATCAGCAAACTATAAAGTAATGTCTATATAGCAATGCATAACCCTAACAATCCCTAGGGGGAAACAACAGAGCGTTCTTATTCTGCCATATTACCACCCTGCTCTCCTCCCTACCAGCTTTACACTATAGACCGGTTCACAAGGGATTTGGCCTTGGTTGGTTGGGCTGCGATTAATCTGTTTGTGGAATGTGGAACCCAGATGGCTCCAAGATCGGATACCGGAGAAACACAGGTGAGACTGTCTGCAGCCGGATCACATGGAGTCCATTTATGTTTCTGTGTTTGCATTTAATGAAACGTACCTTACCTTTATATGTTTTTACTAAATTCTCGCTTCCCTGATAGTAAACGATCATCTGTATAGAACAGTCTTTACAAACGCCTGCTCCATATCAGCAAATCCCAAAACTAGCTCCCAGTCACAGACCCGTGACAATACTCCAACACCACCCCCAATCCATCTCCCGTGCTGCACCAGCATATAGACCTCCCCAATCCATCTCCCCTGCTGCACCAGCATATAGACCTCCCCAATCCATCTCCCATGCTGCACCAGCATATAGACCTCCCCAATCCATCTCCCGCGCTGCACCAGCATATAGACCTCCCCAATCCACCTGCCAGGCTTTCCCCCCTCCTGCCGAGAGCTCGCCTCTCCTGTTCATCTGGATACTGTGACTTGTTCTGTAATCATGTTTCCAGGTTTCCTTAAATGAAGGGGCTCACCAAATCCGCTTGTACCACCGACCACCTCCCACTAACCAGTCCTTCTCCGTGGAGTCGCTGACCGCCACAGGATGGTGAGAATAATCAGGACGATGTTGTTATACTGACTTCCAGGAGCGAAACTTTATATGGAGTCAAATCAAATGGAGTAAATTTACTCCTGGGCAAATATTTCACTGTAAAACACTGGACAGTTTTATTTATACATTATAAGAGTTTATCCCTCCTGATAATAACTCTAATTGCACAGTCCCCCAGGCTGCAGCATGGTTTTAATAAGGTAGAAATCTTCCCATAAGCCAGAATATGCTCCATTGTCGCTGACAATCACTGTCATTTGCGACTTTATAATAATCTAGTGTATTCTTCCACTGCATGAACATGGTTCAGATAATTGCACATTTGCTTCCGTTTCTATGCTCTGCCCCTAATGTGGCCCCGGGCCCCATAACATCCCCATACCTTGGGCGTTGTTAAAGTACACATGTAATCAGCATTGTGGCTCATCTTACTCCTGAGACGATCAGATAGCTCTCGTCATTGATAATCTCTTCCTGCTTCTTCCTCTGGTGTTTGCGCAGTATAGTGCCGTGCGCCACATTACTTGTTCGCATTGTGAAAGCTCAACCTCATGCTGGAGATCCACCGACCCTCGAACAGCGTCCTGAGTACTCGCAGGGAGTGTACCTTTCCGATACGTCTCGTCCCTCCCCGGGGGAGATCCATCTGTACACAGCGATGATGAACAGGTAAAGTGCTGCATCCAATGACCAATAGGAGCCCACAACCTCTCCCATTGGCTGTTAAACATCTTTGAAATCGCCATCTGATTGGTCTGCAGTCAATCTCCCTCCGTTACCTGTGCAGGTCAGTGGTTCAGGTGAGAGAGGTGGTTCGTCTTCTGGCTGGGAACGCAGGGCAGGGATTGGTCTCGGACAAGCAGCTCTCTGATTGGGTCCAGGAGACGTTTTCGGAGAAGATGAAAGAGGTCCCCTCTCCCATCCGCCTGTGCTGTGTCTCCCGGTATAACATGATGTCAGGTGTTAAGGTGAGAAGAATGGACGATGGATCTAGGTTAATGACTAGACTATTAGAGGAACTGTATTGTCACAGAACTAGTTTCATTATTCATAGCAATCACCAGGCTATAAGAATAATTCACAAGTCATTACTGATATAACAACGTTCACCCATTTCTGTAAATTCATTACTATCTAAAGTAATCATCATGTCTGTACACTAAGAGGGAACGCCCACTTATGACCTTAGCCCCACCCCTCCATTAGAAGTGTTATGTCATGTCTTGATGGCTGGGAATGTCTTCTGATTGGTTAGCACCTATTTGCATGCATAGCGCATCACTCTGATTGGATCCAGCGAGAACAGTTCTGTTTTGGTCTCTTAGCCTCAGGCTGGACGGTCGGCAGGTATTTCCAGAGGTGCTCTGTACATCTATCCCCCTTTTCTCTTTTTTGCCGCAGGTTTCGGTCGACTCGTCGCAGAATCTGCCTTGGTCCGGTTTTACCTTTGCTCACATTTGCTTCAACCCTCCGGCTGCATTCTACTATGGGAATTCATGGTCTAAGTACGATCATCCGGTCTCCGTTGATGAGCTTGATGTAGAAAGTGACCAGAGATGGCCGGTATGGAAGGATGGATACAAGGTGGGTCGGATCAGGATGTAAATATTATCATTCCGTGTTATGACATATCACATCCCTTTGTGTTGATTTTGTTATTGCTGTAATAGAGAGCTCTGCAGGTCCAGATGTATTCCTCACCCTCATCTAATGTTTATTCCTCACAGACCTTCACCCGCAGAATATTCCAGAAATATCTAACCGTGATATTCCAGCTTCATGAAATCACAAGCAGAGAGCCAGCAGACCACAGCTCAGACACAGAGCCACCCGAGCCGGGGTCCTCAGCAGCAGGAGGGCGTCCATTCATGTTCAGAGCCCAGTCACAGGCATGGACAGCGCTCAGGGTCTTTTACAAAAGCTACTGTAACCTTGGTGTTTACCAGCTGCCCCTGTACCAGGGAACGCCCAGCCTGGTATGTTCCGAGAGCAGGCACAATGTTCTAGAGAATGTGTGATTGGACCATGAGCGAATTGAGATTTTCTATCCAATCAGACGGAAACATTCAGAGTACACATATTAAAGAGCAATAGGTAGAATCCAGACCAGATCCACACCCCGGCTTTACCAGCAAAATATATCCTTAACGTCACAACTAGAATTCCAACCAGGGAGACGGAGAATTGTCAGCTGCAGGGGGCAAATAAATGGAGGGATAGTAAGTGGTTATGGGCTTTGAAGACAGAGTTCCATGGCTGGGAGCAGCACAGGAGGAGTTCTGTATAAGTATTGCCTTTGTTATATTTATTCCATAAAATAATGTCTGGTTCCGTTTACTCCTCAGGAAGCGTTACGTACCCTGAGATCCAGAGACTGTGCTGCAGCGTTACTGGAGCTGGAACAGAACAAGAAGGTGAGACGAGCTCCTCCGCTTGATAATGGACCCATCCAGGGAATGGGAAATGCATCCTCTATAGTCGCCTGTGAATGCTTGGATCCACATTTCTTGCTTTGCAGATCACTAGAGTCCCTGGTGCATCACTGATTGTCCGAATTGCAGACGGGCGACGAGAGGAAGAGCTGAGGAACTTCCGCCCACAGGTGTCACCTATCCTAAAATGCTTCTCCAAACCTTACCCAATCACCGGTGTACCCTATTTACATCTTGAACATAGTCAGCAGAAAGGGGGTCATTATTAGAAGGGTCACGGTCGAAGATTTTTTATAATTTATAGATTAACTAGAATCTATCAGTTTGTTTAAGTTGATTTAAGTTTGCCTTCCACTTATAGAAAGTGACGACAGATAAGAGCCACATGGCCCATCTAGTCTGCCCATTTGTTTATTGAAAACTATACTGACCCTAGACCCTATTTACCCTCAATTTGGTTTACAATTTAGGATACCCTTAGCTCACAAAGTTTTGACAAAGGGCATAAAAATCCTGTAATCCACATTTGGGAACAAGACGACACTTTCTGGCTCAAAACACCTTCAATTTCCTGGAAAAACACTTAATGAATTTACAAGCATTGGACGGTTTTGTTTGCACTTTTGTAATCAAGCCTTATTGTGTAATTAAAGGATATAGATCAGACTTACCTGCCAGAGGACATCACATCATACACCGCACAGCCCAGCGGAAGGAAAGTAGCTGAACTTATACCAGATGGACACCAAGACCATTTTATGAAGCTGCTGGTAGACTGGTACAGAAAGGTAGAGTGAAGCCTGTGCCGTGACTGTATAAATAATGGGTTAGAACTGTTTATAAACATAACATTTCTCACACCCTCCCCTACACGTCATCTGTGCAGAACAAGCCAATTATCTGCATATTAACCCTGGTGCAAGTTACAGAGAGCCCCCATCCCTGACCACTACACAAACAGCAATGTAACCGGTGTCCAATATAAAGCCCGTCCTATCCAGTGTCCATCCACAAGGAGAGAAGTCTTCAAGCTCAGTCAGGGTCTTGTGCACAGGTAGATGGAACACGATACAAGTATTAAGAGTCGTTTCTCTCTTTCAGCATCTGACATCGTATCACACAGCAGCTCCAGCCAAAGAAACACCAAGAGACCACACAGAACCTGTAGACCCTGAAGGCACAAGGTTGGCGACCACAGACAACCTGCAGTGATTGCGTCCACTCCCTGTGTAGGAATGGACACCATGTATGAAGGAGCAAAGGCATAATAGTGAGGTTCAAAATGCCACTGCTCCAGAAAATTACACACTGCTGGAACTGCAACACCGCCAATATACAGGACTTCAATTGGAAGCTGTAAGCACTGCATTGTATACCACAGGTCTGCCCAAACCAGTTCATGACAAGTGGTTTGTTGGCTCAGCAGCATGTAGCTTGTCATGCACCACATTGCCAGTCCGTAGACAGTGACTGATGTCTGAGTCCGATTCATCCTTTGCAGTCTCGGGGTGTAAGATGCTTCGGCTTTCCTATAGCAGCTCCGTCATATTGGGTCATCTTAAGGATCTGGACAGTGAAGTTACATCTAATAACTTGCCAGTCATGGATTCAGCAATGTTGTATAAAGTTATGATTCCTATAGAGACACATTCGCTTTCACCCAGCGTCTGCTATGACCCAGAGCTTCTGTTCCTTGGAGTAATTTTACTAAGTGTAGACCAGAGCTTATTGGGGCCTAATATTTCTTCCTGGACTATAGCTGGTTTTTCTGGTCATGAGACTGGATGCAGGTAACCGCAACATGATTTATAAGAGACTATAGAACAGGAGGAAATAAATAGCTTCTCAGCAGCATTTCAGTTGTAGAACGTGAATAAAGTGTCCCTGTACATTGTAAACCACAGTAACAATGAAGCTCTCCAGTCACTGCACACAGTCACTAGGAAGCTCTCCAGACACTGCACACAGATGACCCCAAAGGACAGGCCACTTATTTACCACAGCAGACTCAGAGCCTACATGCAGGAGACCAGGGTGTCCCACAGGAACCCCGCTATTGTCAGGTAACACTATTCAGAGGGGAGCAAGACACTTCGTACAAATTGCTTTTTTTAACCTTTATTTCTTTTACAAAAAGATGCTTTGACAAAGTGGAAAAAAATACATATTTACACAAAAAAGTCCCTTTGAGTTCCATCATGCCGTGCTCTCCACAGTGGCAGTCTCCATTGGCAGTGGCTTCTCTTCCTAGGGTAAGAATAATGGTGTTATAGTCTGTAGCAGAAGGCCAGGTTATAACAAGTACACCAAGAAACCCACCTCCTCAGCCTTCTCCACCTCTTCATTAGTGGGCACTACAGCGTCCTCTGAACCAGCTCCATTCTCCATAGGGTCCGGCTTAGGTTTCTTTGCTTCTTTCACTGGACTCTCATCCTCTGGTTTCCTCTGGAAAGGGACAACAAGCTGATCAGCCAGAAGGAAACTTTGGAGCATGAATTCTATGTTCAGAAGGAGAGCAGCCTGCGGCATGCTCTACAGGTCAGCCATAGATTAGACCACCAAAAAATGCAGAAAGTTATGTGGAAACATTAGATATTAGCAATAACAGTTTGAGTCGTTGCTTTACCTTCTTCCTCACAAGATGAGAGATGTCTGAGACGCAGTTTGTGACGGGTACAGAACAGTCTATGGTCAGCTCTAAAGAAGCCTGTTAAGAGGAAACTTGTTTAGATGAAGCTGTTTGACCAATACACAGACAACAATGTGGTGACTTACAGATGCAGAAGTGCCTCCATTTTCCCTGGGAGTCTCTCCAGTGGCTCCAGCCTGTCATGGGGTAGACAATGCATAGTAAATAGAGCTGATAAAGGACATACACTGAGTGATCTGGACACAAGCACTTTATACCAGCACTGACCAGGGTTTCTTGAAGGGCTTTGACTGTAACTGCTGCAGTTTTCTGGGCTTCTTTCAAGTCTTCGATCTTCTCCTTGATGTCTGGAAGAAGCCCCTTTAATTCCTCCATTTCCTTGGTATGTTCATCAGGAGACCCTGTGGCCTTCTCCAATTGCTCTGTGAGTACAGCTGTCAATGCAGAACAAGTCCCCTTAGAAGTGTTCATTAAGTGAGAGTTACAGTACAAGAGCCAGCATATACCAAGCGTCCACAGATCCGTGCGGATCGGGTCATTGACAGCCTCATCTTACACCACTCACCCATTCTCTTCTCTATGACAGTAATGGAGTGTGTGAAGTGAGCTAAGGCTTCCTTGTGTTTGGCACTGTACTGATAGGCCAGGCCCAGCTGATAGTGAGTCTCTGCAAGCAGCCGGTCATGCTCTTCCATGTGCTCCTTCTGGATGTTCAGGCATGCGAGGAAGTCTTCCACCGCCTGGCTGTAGTTCTCTGTAGAAATAGCAGTATTCAGGGACTAGTGAAACGCTCTCCCATGTGTCTGAAGACCATGCACTGGACAGAAGGCTCCGCATACTCACCGGACTCCACGCTGACCTCTCCCAGTTTCAGATGGGCTTCTGCTGCCTTCAGCTGTGAAGCTTTGTCCTGATGCCTGTAACATGTGGAAGTATTGGTGACAATTTGCTCACATGCTCTAATCTGTCCATCACCCATTCATGTCTATGGCTAGGATTACAGGGGGGTTTGCTATCAAAGCATAAGATTGCTATCAGACTATACAGAAGCCCTGTAGATGACCAATATGCAGACTATAAAGCCTGCTGCACCACACAGCTAGAACACAAGTTGTTTTGCATGTCAGAAATAAGGGCATCGGAACCGATCATTACTACAACTTACCTTTTAAAGATTATCTTTGAGAGATCCAACATCTCCCAGGCCAGCTGCAGGTTATCAACCTCCTCTTCATTCTCCTAGGACAAGCAGCATCAGTTAGGTGTCAGAAAGTATTGCATATATTTAGGACACATTCACCTCTAAATTGTGACAAGATAAAGGCATTGTCTGGACAGTATAATAACGTGATAGGAATGTCACAAAACTAAATTGATGCCTACAAATTCAGGAGCATTCTCAACTCCAATAAAAGACCACAACAAACATACTGCTGTGAGGAACATGTAACAGCAGTGCTGAGGCTGCAGACCATAGTCTCAGATTGACAGAGCTCACCTTCTCCTCAGTGCCTTCATTTTCATCCGATTCTGATTCTTCATCTGTGAAGGAAAAAGTACAGCATTAGCCCAAGGCTCTGGAGAGACAGGAGAGCCGCCTGAACAGTGACCGATCCCCTATCCTGATAGAACTAATGTGCCACCAACACCAGACAGGGCGATGTAGAACAAACCGGCATCGGACTCAGGTGCAGGAACGCTCCAGACCATTGCTGTGCAGTTTGTCAGTAGCTTAGGGCTTTGTAGGCAAACATTCAGTATTCATGTGCAATGTGAACAAACTCATCAGCACCTCATGCCACCCAAATACAGTACATGGTTACCTTCTTCACCCTCCATGGCTTCCTCTTCATCCTCCTTCTCATTGGTGGATTCCTCTTTTGCAGCAGACTCTTCAGTCTTGGATGGAGGTTCTGGTGCATCCTTAGTCTCCTCTGTGCTGTCGGCTGGTTTCATTTCTGCATCTTTCACAGAATCCACGGGTTTCTTTTCTGCATCTTTCACGGGTTTCTTTTCTGCATCTTTCACGGAATCCACGGGTTTCTTTTCTGCGTCCTTACCAGGATCTTCCGATTTCTTTTCTGCATCCTCAGAAACCACTGGTTTCTTTTCTGCGTCCTTAGTAGAATCCGCAGATTTATTTTCTGCGTCCTGCATGGAAACTGCCGGTTTCTTTTCTGCGTCCTCCACGGAATCCGCCGGTTTCTTTTCCGCGTCCTGTGTGGAGTCTGCTGGTTTCTTTTCTACATCTTGTGTAGAATCTGCAGCTTTATGGTCAGCGCCCTGGGTGGAGTCTACCGGTTTATTTTCAGCATCCGGTGTGGAATCAGTCGGTTTGATTTCAGTGCCCTGGGTGGAGTCGGCTTCTTTCTCCTCTGGTTTTCCATCTTTAGATTCTTCTTTCACATCAGGCACGGCCTCAGTGGAGTCCTTGCCTTTGTCAGCTTCAGCCTCCTTCTCAATTGTCTTTTCAGAAGATGCTTCATTAGTCTGCTCTGTATCCATACTCTCTGTAACCTCCATCTCCACATCACCTGTCTCCTCTTTTCCATTTACTTTTTCTTCATCCTTCTTTGTTTGTTCCTTGGTTTCTTTGTCCTTCTCAGCTTCATTTCCAGATTTGTCTTCCTTCTCTGCCATCGCATCATATACCTGCTCTCTTAACTGCTGCCTTTCAGTCTCTAAATGTTTATGGAGAGAAAGTCTTCTGTTTTAGTGACTGCCAAGTGACCTTCAATTAATACAAAGCTTCAGCAGCTTCAGGGTGTTTACATGCACAAGTCACCATCCATCATGGATTAAAACTCCTTTCCCCTTACAGGGGAAGCAAAGTTTACTATACAGGACAGAGGAGTTAGGTGTCCAGTCATTTATCACACCAGCATCAGAACACTATAGAGCTGTAGCACATTGTGTCTTTCCATTGGAGTAATAGAGCTAAATCTGCATTTACCCTAAATAAACAGATAATGATTTCCAGCAACAGACAGTAGCCTGGACCCTGACTGCTTATCTGTTAGACCGCCAGGGAGCAGGACATTAGTGCACAAATGCACATCTCAAAGGCTGCAGTGGCCATTCTACAGGAGTACAGGGAGATCTGTACACATGGCAAACATTAATGACAGTCATTGGGTCATTTTAAATGCAATGCAGAAAACGTTGTGAGTTGCTGTAGCACAGTAACAGCTTAAAAAGGTGCAAACAGCTGCTAACAGGAGTTCATTAGCTAGCACAGATAGCTACACATACCGGCTAGATCAGAAGCACTTGGAATACTGGGGTCTTCCTCCTCTTTCTCACCATCTTCCTCCTCATCCTCTGGAATCCCTTCCAAGGCATTTCCCAGAACCCCGTTCTCCATCCTGTTCAGACATAAGTGATATCAGCTGCCATCTGCTTTCATCTGGCTTTGGCTTCAGACAAGACACACGTTAGGGCTTACCGAGCCAGCTCCAGGAGGGCCATCCCATAGTAGAAAAAGGCATCTGCACACTGGTCAGCAGTCTCCCCATACTTCTTACCTCTGCGAGACAAGGTTTTATATATTTACTACCACGCACATCATCATATGAAACCTGTACCAATACAGTGTTTCCTTGTTACTGAAACAGGTCAGCAAAGCTAAATAAACCCATTACCCCCAAACCCTATAATGCAGGATTCCTCAGACATGGGAGAGCTGGCAGGTGTATTGTGCTCGTCTCTTGGTTGCAAGGTCTGCACTGTAATTATCATTGCAGGATAAACAGGTATCATAGGTTTACACCAACACAAACTTATGTGACAGAATATCCCTGAAACTGCATGACATACACTGAGCAAGCCTGGATCTGCCCTGCTGTAGGGCAAAGTCATCAGCATGGCATTTATTTATAGTCTAATCTGATGCCCTTAAACCTTTAGCCTATTGATTAGGTTGTTTGACTGGTCGCACTTACAGAAGCAGCAGTTGTCAGATCATGAAGCCAGCTGTAGGAGTACTCAGCCATGCATCTTGGTCATGCAGCTGGGTCTTCACATGCAGACACTTTTGGGTCTATTTATACTCAGCTTCGTTTCACTGTGAATGAAGCTGCATCAGGCTCAGTTATTGCAGCGAGCCTGGCACAGTATTTACAGATACTCACCCCCCCTGCGAGGTCCTGCAATGATCTGCCGATGCATGAATGAAGTACGGCACATGCACAGTAACTCATGCGAGTCCCACAAGAGAAGCCCTGCACATGCGCAGTATATTCGTGCCGGGACTTTACGAAGAGGATATCCTAGTGTATTCCAGCAGTGGCCCCATACATACCCCTAACAACAGCTACTGGGGGGAGGAAAAGAGGGGTATGTGGGGACATCGCTGGAATACTTACCTCTAGCACCAGCCTGAGCTGACATTAGTCTTACACCAGGAGCGGAGTGTAAAACACTGCTCCAGCATTTAGTAAATATCCTCTGCATCATTTTAATGCAAGTGCCAGTGCTGAAGCAAAAACTGTCACTATCGCATTAAAATGACCTTTATAGATAGAGGCCTATGTGATCAGAGGGTCAGCTGCACCTGATACCCTTCACATCTCACTTACAGAAGGCTGCTGGCTTCCTGGAACGCATTCACAGCAGAACGGATGTCCTTCATCACCAGGTTTCTGCTGCCAACACCCATGAGTCTTTTGGCTTCAACATCCACATCTTCCCTGCAAAACACAAGATACATCTTATAGAGGTTGCACATGGAAGCTACAAGCATCTTCATGACCGAAGCAGGCGTCTTACCCCTCTGTCTGTTCCGCAGATGTTGAAGCTGCAGGGACTTCTTCCTTGCTAAAAAAAAAAAAACCAAGACCTGAGATCTGTGCACATGGGGGGACGCCAAGAGATTTCCTTACTGCGATTTGGGAACCGGGACGACCAACTCCAGGAAATCTTTCTGATTAAAAGCACTAAATTTACTCAGTAATATTAGAAAATAATTATTTCAAATAAAATTTCTTTAACCTGTTACACTGAACCTTTGAAGAGGTCATAATTATACATTATGAAAACCAAATCACAGACTTCATGCCCACCCATAGGACATAATGGATAAAAAGACAGTTCACAGTACAAAGCATAGCCAGCGAGCATATTTATTAGTATAGTCACATTGCTGTACACAATCCCAGCACTGCAGGTTATTGCAAGACACAGTCAGGTCTCCGCCACTGATAAGAGCTCAGCTTCACCTGATGTTACCCAGACAGAGCCTGAGGGATGAGGAACCAAGATGGAGTCACAAAATGCACTCCACCAGCCCCTCAGAGGTCTGCTATAGACACTTATCACAGGGGATGTCTCCATATACTAGCTTATAAAGTTATTATTCCCCTCCAGAGCTCAGCCAGCCCACCCCATGCACGGCTACTGCAATGCCGGCCACTGCGCCACCATGCCATGCACATCCTCAGCTCTCATCTACAACATAAGGGACGGGAGGGAAGCTGCATCCCAGATGGCGAGTTATTATATGGGTTCCCAGCCACGTGTACCGGGAATGCAGGGCACCAGGGATGGACCAGTACCCTGACAGAACCGGGGCAGAAAGCGTAGCGAACCAGGACACCGGCGTGGTAGGCGCAGCAGGGACGATGACACGAGAAGGGACGCCGGTGACCGGGACACTGGTGAGAGGGAACATACGCCGGTGACCGGGACAGTATCATAGGGAGATACCGGTGACAGTGACGGGGGTCTCGGCGCGCGCTTGTCACCCTCTGAGGTGATTTGGCGCCAACCTGTCACCAGAAGACAAAGCGCCTCGCGCCGGGGGTCGCCCCAGCCAATCAAGAGCAGCGCTGTCAGTGGGCCCGACCGCAACAGCCAATAGGAGCCAGGGCTCCGACGCTGTTACTGGGAAAGAAGACGCTTCGCGCCGGGAACCCTGAGGGGAGGAAGAAGGTTAAGGACCCGGCTGACGGGAGCAGGGACCGGAGACCTCCTGCGAGCCGCCTCACCTTTCCAACGGGACCGGTGCAGTCTCCTCGGCCATGGTGAATCCGCTCACTACCGACAGTGCGACCAAACAGAGAGAACAGGAAAGGGCAACTCGTATCCCCCGCGCCGGGAGCCGCTCTTATACCGCCCACCCGCCAGACACGCCCACACAGCCTCCGGACACGCCCTTCTGCTTCCGATGACCTCTGACCCCGCAACTGTTTCCCGCGCTCTGCGCCGCTATTGTTCCATGGTCATGTGGAGTCGAGCCGGGATCACGTGATGTCTGTGTGTCTCCTCCCCTTTACAGACTGTGAGTAATGTACATCGACCTCATTATGCAGGCCACGCCCCGGCTGATTATGGGGGCGGAGCCTAATGAATGCTAACTATAGAGAGAAGGCAAGCAATGGCCCTGCACTTATTAAAGGTCCTTTGTTTAGTTGATGATTGAGAGGATGGTAACAATAGATCAGAATCAGAGCTAATAACACATCAGAACTACGTGTTTATGGAGCTGGCTTCCATATGTTCAGAATTCCCTAGATCAGGGTGTGACAGCCCGCCATACGTTATATTATGCACAGTGTGAACACGGAATCACCTGAATTCCGCACGTGAGAGGGGAGTGTAACAGGAGTCCGCTGGCCACTTGCTGCAGACTTTAGCACAGGGTTGCCGACTCTCCCGGAATGTCTCCTAGAATCCTGGGAGAACCTGTAGTATGCTGTCCCAAGGGGGCTACCGCGCATACGCCAGAGGACGTCACCAGTGCGTTAATGTGCAGAATGATGTCACCAACGCAATGGCGCACCTATTGTGCAGAAGACGCCAGCCATTGCGCAGCTAGGAGAAATGATGCTGGAGAGCAGAGAAGACTCCCAGGGAAGTCTCTCTGAGTCAGATTTACTAAGCTGCGAGAAAGGAAAAGTGGAGATGTTGCCCATAGCAACCTATCAGATTCTAGCTCTCACTTTCCTATTACATAATAGAATATGTCAGCTAGAATCTGCTTGGTTGCTATGGGCAACATCTCCACTTTTCCTTTCCAGCAGCTTAGTCAATGTGGCCCCTCTAATCTTACTATGGGACTTGCACAGAGCGACTATTTATTATTTCCTATAAAGTTTTATCATAAGGACTGAACACGCCTTCTGTATTGCTTTATTTATGTAGCACTAGACCACGGTTCTCAGCCAGTGGTAGTATTACTGGTGGTACTTGGACCATTGTCATGTGGTAATCAGGGCATCTGGGCAAGGTTGTAAGGCCGGGGACACCTTTTATAAAATGTCTTGTTATCTTGGGGGATATATGTATAAAACGCTCCTTAAAATCACAGCTAAAATATGTAAAACCCCTGAAAACACGTCATGGGAATGTCTACATGAGATGCACAGAGACAGGATTCCACCGTGCCGTAATCTCCAAGAACCTAGATCGTTCCTCACAGCACATTTATAGGGCTGCGGCCCTTATCCACAGTATTATCCATAATAAACGGGCTTTATTAGGGGAATATGTATTAAATGTTGAGATGACAAGCTATCTGTAATTATGGCAATATTTAAAATGATGATTTTCCTGAAAGCAAAGCTTTGCCTTCACGAATACCCCACAATTATTATACACTCTGCTCAGAGATGGTCTTATTCTAGGTATTAGCTTTAGTCTTGTTGCATGTCTGATTCACATAAATGATAGTAACGCAGGACTTATGACATCCACCCATAAAGAAGTCTGGACAATGCGCAGGACCTATGCAGAACCCGCCCCCTGGCGACGCAGGACCCGCCCCCTGGCGACGTCTCCCATGCTTTTTATTTTTCTCCCTGAAAATGAATTGCACTTAAATCTGGATCTGGTCCTGGGATCATAAACCGTCAGCATGTTTCAGCATTCCCAGTATAGATCCACAGCTCTACCGTGCGAGCGTTTCTGCGACAGAACGGGATGCGGAGATTGTGCTCCATGGGAGGGGGAATCGTGTAAATTGTACAGTGATGGCGTGTGAATCGCCCTGCGCACTCATGGGCGATTAGCATGGAAGTCGTCAGGTGTGGGGTCCGCTGAGGGAATTCCTTGTGAGCGGAGGGGGAGGGGAGGCCTCCTGGATACAGCGAGGAGCCGCCATGTCAGTCTCCAGTCTGGCTCCACCCCCAGTACCGCATGGCTCCGCCTAGTCCCTACCATTCAGGTCCGGCTCCTTGCTATGGGACCTGAGTCTGTCACCTTCAGCCCCTGATGATGGGAGTTGTAGTACCACAACCCCTGGAGTGCTGCGTACTGTCTGATACTACTCTAATGGGCTCCGACTCTGCAGTCCAGGGAGAGGAGTCCCCGAGGATGTCCTCACTAGGGGACAGATACCGATACAATCAATCTCGCTTCCGATTATTGGCTTTCAAGTATTTACAATTCTGATCACTAAATAACTTATTTCCGTCTCTTTATTTCTCCTAATTAGCCCATGTTTCCCCAGCAGACATGCTATATTCTTGTCATATCAGGACCTCGCGTTCTAGGTGCTGGATCCGTCTACATAATGGCGGCACCGCTGTGGCTCGTTACGTGTCATCTAAGATCTGCCGTCACAATTAGCAGGTTCCAGACTTCTACAAGACACTAAACTGCTGCAGCGATTGTCTGAATGAACCCTACCAACTGGTCATTTGCAGTAGCCCTTGGATTCAGCACAGAACTGCTCTGTGGGTGTAATTTCATGCTATGGACGGAGCTGTTTAATGATTCCCGAGGGTAATGAAAATGGAATATTTCCAACAGATATAAACATGGACACAAGTCAGAGATATAAAGCATGACATGGAGGTGGTAGAGAAGTGTAAGGATCATTAAGCACAGGTCCTTATGGGAGAACATCAGCCATATATCATGACATGAGGGACATACGTTATATACAGGGGTGTACTGGCAATAAATAATAAATGTACCGCAGGTATCTGTGATAAACGTATATTATAGGCCCCAACTAAAGCTGCTCTTAGCATGTTGGGTGCAGTATGGATTCAGTGCACAGAGAAATCCTTATCCTCCATCTATTAATATTTAGCTTGTAGAGATTATTATTATTATCAGGGGTTTATACACAGCCCTTTATAGAGAATATTTCACATTCACTTCAGTTTGTACATTCTAAGTACAAACACACACACAGACACACGCCAAATAACCTGCCAGCATGTTGTTTTGTGGAGTGTGGGAAGAAACCGGAGCACCAAGAGGAAACCCCACATAGACACGGGGAGAACATACACACGCCACACAGGGAGAACATATACACTCCACACAGACACAGGGGGAACACACACTCCACACAGACACAGGGAGAACACACACACTCCACACAGACACAGGGAGAACACACACACTCCACACAGACACAGGGAGAACACACACACTCCACACAGAGAGAACACACACGCTCTACACAGGAAGAACATACACACTCCACACAGACACAGAGAGAACACACACTCCACCCAAACACAGGGAGAACACACATGCTCCACACAGGGAGAACATACACACTCCACACAGACACAGAGAGAACACACACACTCCACACAGACACAGAGAGAACACACACACTCCACACAGAGGGAGAACACA
>WWET01004832.1:1815-15859 GCA_011038615.1 Limnodynastes dumerilii
GCAACACCATGTACGTAGCGGTTAGGAGCGTAAATTCGCTAAGAGCGTAAGTTTGAATCGATCGCAAGCACTTAAGATCTTAAGTGCTGCGAATCTTTAAGATCTTAAGGATTTGCATGGAAATGGGTGGGGGGAGGCAGGGAAATGAGGGAAAGTGGGCGCAGGCTGACACTTTGGATCTTAAATATACGCTACTACGTCACTTAAGATCTCAACTGCCAGTGCAGAGTTAGGGTTAGTCAATGGTGGTCTAACTTTAAGATCCACCGCTGTTTGCAAGGGGAGTGACTGTTTATGCAGTGGGCTGGAACATGGTAAGATCTTAACCTTAGATGCGTATATTTGCGATCTTTTCGCAATCGCATCTCTGAATCAGCCCCTCTGTCTCTATCTCTCTCAGAGGTGGTTTCAATGAGCGGTTTGTGGTTCATGATTTCATGGTTTATTTCTGCCCATTTTGTGTATTGTACACAACGTTCTTTCCGGTTTTCATCCTCTTAGCAGAAAGCAGATTACAAGATAATGGAACGTTTGTGCTGTTTCTGTGCTCGCGTTAATATTGCTGGATATCAGTGTTTTGCTTATAATTGAATACCACGAACATTAGGACTTTTTTTGTCATTATAAACTCCTTTTAATAATGATCTATCTTATAAACACATCATGGCTGGAAGCAGGGAATGTCTGGCATGCTGTAACTGACTGGGTCACTATGGGACAACATCCTGTGTTAGAGTGTCAGCTCTTGAACTAAGTCTAAGTGGTGGCAGAAAGTAGATAAATACTTAATGTGATGTTAGATTTTATGATGTTATCATATTGATAAGCTTCTGTCTCTCTCTCTCTCTCTTTTTGGAAGACGGTCTCGCTTGTTGCACTGAATGGTAGGTATGTCTCTCGTTGGAAGATGGTCATGTATTTGGAAGGTGCATCTTTCATTGGAAGAGGTCTGGTATGTTGGAAGATGGTCACAAATGTTGAAATGTTTTTTGTCATTGGGAGACTTGTCACTAGGTAGCTCTTGTTGGAGTTTCTCTCGGAGATGATCTTGCATGTTGGAGCGTGTCTCTCTTGTTGGAGGATGGTCTCGCATGTTGGAGTGTCTCTTGTTGGAAGATGGTGTTGCATGTTGGAGCGTGTCTCTCTTGTTGGAAGATAGTGTTGCATGTTGGAGCGTGTCTCTCTTGTTGGAAGTTGGTGTTGCATGTTGGAGTGTGTCTCTCTTTTTGGAAGATGGTCTCACATGTTAGAAGATGTTTCTGTCATTGAAAGATGATGTCATTAGTTGGAACTACTTGGAAGGTGTCTCTCTTTTTGGAAGATGGTCTCAGGAGTTGGAAAGTGTCTTTTTCATTGGAAGATGGTCTCTTATGGTGGAAGGTGTCTCTCTCCCTAGATGATGGTTTTGTATGTTGTAAGGTGTCTCTCTCGTTGAAAGATGATCTTGCATGTTCAAAGGTGTCTCTCTTGTTGGAAGAAGATCTCACATGTTGAAGGATGTCTCTCTCATTGAAAGATGGTCTTTCTACATTTGGCACTAGCTGCTAGGTGTCTTTATTTTTAGAAGGTGGTCTCGTTTGTTGGAAGGTGTCTTATTGGAAGATGATGTGACTTTTTGCAAGGCATCTCTCTGGTTGGCAGGCAGTTTTCTGCCATTAAACACAAGCTCTTTACAACCCTGAATGAATAATTGGAAAGCATCTGATTTCTGTGATGTCTCTTAATGCCCTGGCTGGTTCCTCAATCCTTCAGACAATGGGTTCTACTAACCCTCTCTCCCCGGAGACCCTCATCCGTGCCTCAGAACAATGCTAGATCCAGTGTCAGGGGGGGACAAGGCATCTATCTGAGCTCCCCAGACCTCTCTCTTGTGCTTATGTACATGCAATGTCTGAGCATTTCACACCTAGCTGCATCTACAGGTTATCAGCACAGTGTGTAGCACTGGAGAACCTCTCTCCGGCTTTTGTTCTGCCTGGGATGTGTCCATTATTTTACGCATCTTGTATAAACACCATCTGAGCTGCAATGGATTAGGAGGCAGCAAATTACCGGCCGCCGGCTATTTAAAGCTTTATCTGTCAGCCGCGCAGAGACGTTATAGATGTATCCAGAACACAAGGACACCATTTCTCTCAAGTATTGTTTACAGCCTCCCAGGCAGCGCGAATCCGCCGCTGCCTCCATTATCGTTAATTAAACTGCAGGATGGAGAGAGAGAGAGAGGCGGCTGTGCGTATGATGGAACAGAATGGAGAAATCAGCCTAGGTGGAGAGAAGGGGGGGGGGGGTCGTCTCTTGCAGAGCACAACCAGAGAGCGGGGAAACAGGTGGCATTTCAAGGCGGCAGCCAGGAAGGGGTTAATGGGAGAAGCGAGAATGGAGAATGCACCGAGAAGGATTTCAATGAGGAGAAGAAGATGAAGAGACACTGAAAAGATGAAGATTGCTTCCCAGACTGAATCTTCTGGAGAGGGGATAAGAGCCCTCGTTAATGAGAACGGTGCATTGCTAACGATGTCATTTCTGGTCTGTCCCTGTCTCTCGCCAGCGGTGGCGTACATGCAGGTGAGAGGAGACAGACTGAGCTGCCATCTAGTAGTATAAAAAGAGAAAATACAGGCCCGGATTCACAGTTACGTATTTTTCGTCTAACGTGCCTTATTTTAAGAATTATTACGCTATCTACGTACCATTTCTGTTCGCAATCTACTTACAGAAATGGTACGTAGGTAGCTAAGACCAGGCTTACGCAATCTACTTACAGAAATGGTACGTAGATAGCTAAGACCACGCTTACGCAATCTACTTACAGAAATGGTACATAGATTGCTAAGACCGCACTTACGCAATCTACGTACAGAAATAGTACGTGGATAGCTATGACCGCACTCACACATCTGCCCCATCTGCCGTCTTCTGGTTCCCTGCTGCTCTGCTGCCGCGGTCTCCCAGAGTCTGCCACTATTACAGTGACAGACTCCTATACTCACCCTGATGCTGTCTGAGCCTGGCGTCCCACTTGTTTTCTGGCGCCAAGCGCCGCGGGACCTCCGTTCCGTGGGTGCCGCCATCTTGCTTGGAGTCACATGCGCTGAATCACCAATGAGGAAGCTGCCTCTCCGGTCCTCCAGCCAATATGTGCACGGGGCGCACTATTTAAACCCTGTGCACAATCCATTCAGTACCAGAACAACTTGTCCATTCAAGGTGCCTAGTCCAGTCCTCCTGAAATCCTGGTCCTGGTAATTCTGCAATCCAGTTCCTGGTAATTCTGCAACTCCAGTCCGGTCCAGCCTGCAACTCCAGTCGTCTTTGCCCCTGAATCCCGTGACAGATCCACTATGTATGAACCCGTGACATACAGGACCTGAAGAGGGTGCATATGTTTGTAATTTATTATAATTCAGTTGTATAGCGCTACCATGTTATACAATGGGCTAGATTTACCAAAATTCCCACTTAACACTGTCACGAACCGCGAGGAATGGAGGGACCTGTCCCAGGTTTCCAGGGAATTAACAGACGAGCAGGAGTGAAGTAGAATTAGTGATTTTTAATAAGGATGGTTGCACAAGACAGGAGTAAATGGTAGTGGAATAGAGTGAGGGTGAATGTCCAGAGAGTAGCAGATTGGGATTGGTGGCCGGACTATGCCAGACTTGAGTGCAAAATTCAGGATAGCTGGGATGAAGACAGGACCGGACTGGCATGAAGACAGGACCAGGTTGCACCGGATTGGCATGCTGGGTTACTTGTACTGGCCTACTGGACCGGACTGCGAGGACCATGGTAACTGGAACCAGAAAAGGACCCAGCCCAGACTCCAGCACCACAGCATTCTTATTCGGACTCTTCACACCTACCGGTGTGACCTCTTGCTCACGGACTTTTACCTACCCCTGCACTGCCACTCCCCTTGGACCCTCTGCATCCTTTATTACAAAGACTGATTATCATTGTCTTCCTTTTAGTTCTGTATGCGCCTGTCTGTTATTAAACCTGCTCACTTTCATTTCAAACCATCGCAGTTGTCTTCATCCCTGAAACCCGGAACCGATCCCAAACACCCTCTGAACGTGACAGGTTGTTCTGGCCCAATGGATCCTACTGGGGCAAACCCTCAGAGAACTACTGCTGACATGGCTGCACAAATTGAGCAACAAGAAGTAACTATGGGACAGGTGGTGTCATGCCTCCATGAACTTGCTAACCAAGTTGGTGCATTCCAACACACTGTCATGCACCAGAATCCTGCTTCTTTGTGCAGGGACTCATCTGGAGTGCCGAAAATACCTTTATCTACTCCCGCATGACGGAACCCCTAAACTTTGCCGGGGTTTTCTCAATTTATGCCTGCTCCATTTCAAACTACAACCAGAAAATTTTCCTTCAGATGGTATTAAAGTGGCATACATCATTTCTTTATTGAGTGGACCCGCCTTAGATTGGGTCTCCCCTCTGTTGGAAAAGAATGACCCCATGTTATCCAATCTGGACAGTTTTCTGGAAACCTTTAGAGTGATCTTCGATACTCCTGGAGGATCTACCTCTGCTGCAACGGATATAATGCGCCTACATCAGAGGGACCTGACCGTGGGTCAGTATGTTTTGCAATTCCGGACTCTCTCTTCAGAGCTATCTTGGGGAGAAGAGGCCCTAGTTTCTATATTCTGGCATTGTTTATCGGACCGTATTAAAGATAACCTCATCTCTTCTCAGCTACCAACTTCACTGAACGAGCTTATTGCTATTTGTACTCGGGGGGATATCCAGCATCGGGAAAGAGCTTCGGAACGGAGGGAAGTGTATCGACCCAAGCCGCCTGTGATGTCTTAGGTAAACTTTAAACTTTAAACTCGTGTCCGAAATTCTCCTCCTCCATCTGAAGAACCTATGCAATTAGGTAAATCTCGCATCACTGAACAAGAACGCTAAAGGCGCACCAGCAACAATTTATGTTTTTATTGCGGGGAACCTGGACACCTTAGACTCCAATGTCCCAAGCGCCCGGGAAACGTGCGCTCCTAACTGTGCCTAAGGAGCCTAAGTTAGAGATGCCACTTCGCTCCTCCACCGTCAAAGACTGTACGTTACCCATCAGCAGCACTGATCCTGGACTCTGCTTCCACTAACCTCACAGCCCTACTTGACTCTGGACCCACTGAAAACTTCATTTCTCAGGATACTGTGGAAGCAATGAAGATTGCCACCAAGCCACTCGTGATACCCACCTACCTCACGGCGGTGGATGGCAATCGGATTCCAGGTGGTACCATCACAGAAAACATCCAGTTCCTAGTGTTGCCCAAGACCACTTTCCCAGTTATCCTCGGACTGCCCTGGCTTCAGCAGCACAATCCTCATGTGGATTGGTGTTCGTCAGAGATCATCCGCTGGAGCGGTTATTGCTTCAAACATTGTCTTGCTTCTATAAAACCTCATCGCCTTGCTAAAACCTCATCATTACCTGAGTTACCAGTGCCTTATCGAGAGTTCACTGACGTATTCAACAAACAGTCCGCTGAAGTCCTACCACCACATCGCCCTTGGGACTGCCCAATTGACCTCATACCTGGAACATCTCCTCCCCGGGAAAGAACCTATCCATTGTCTCTGCCTGAATCCCAGGCCATGTCGGACTACATTGAAGAACATCTTGCCAGGGTCTTCATTTGACCCTCCTCTTCTCCGGCGGAGCCGGTTTCTTTTTTGTGAAAAAAAAAAAGACGAGGGGCTTCGCCCATGTATTGACTTCCAGGGATTGAATGCCATCACCATCACCATCAAGAATAGATATCCGTTACCTCTGATTCCAGAAATGTTCGACCGGATCAAAGGTTCTACAATCTTTACAAAGCTGGATCTCAGAGGGGCGTATAATCTGATCCGCATTCGGAGTGGAGACGAGTGGAAAACAGCTTTTAACACTCGTGATAGGCACTACGAATACCTGGTAATGCCCTTCGGTCTCAGTAACGCTCCTGCCATGTTCCAAGGGTTCATAAATGAAATTTTCAGGGACCTGTTGAATACTTCTTGACGACATACTCATATTTTTTAAAGATATAGCTACTCACCGGCAAACTGTCAAAGAGGTACTTTCCCGTCTCCGAGAGAACCATCTCTACTGCAAATTTGAAAAATGTGTTTTCGATACAGACAACATCCCATTTCTTGGATTCATCCTTTCAGGAGCCCAGATTACAGACAACATCCCATTTCTTGGATTCATCCTTTCAGGAACCCAGATTCAAATGGATCCAGCCAAAGTTCAAGCGATCCTAGACTGGCCACAACCTACCACTCTAAGAGGCACACAGAGATTTATTGGCTTTGCCAATTTCTATCGACGTTTCATCCAGCACAACTCAACAATCATCTCACCCATTACCTCACTAACCCGTAAAGGGTCCAATCCTGCAAGATGGCCAGTGTCAAGTCAACAAGCGTTCCATCAGCTTAAAGAGGCCTTCATCACTGCTCCCATTCTCAGGCAGCCAGACACCACCCTGCCATACCTGCTGGAAGTAGACGCTTCATCTGAAGGGGAGCTGTGTTATCCCAAAAATTCTCGGATGACCAAACACATCCCTGCGGGTTCTTCTCAAAAAAATTCTCACCGGCGAGAAGAACTATACCATCGGAGAAAAAGAATTACTGGCAGTGAAACTGGCGCTTCAAGAGTGGCGATATATCCTGGAAGGAGCAATTCACCCCATCATTGTCTACACAGACCACAAAAACATCTTGTATTTCAAGACTGCGCAATGTGTTAATCCTCGACAAGCTCGCTGGTCTCTTTTCTTTTCCAGGTTTAATCTACAACTTCGCTTCCAAGAACGTCAAAGCTGACGCCTTGTCTCGACAATTCAGTCCGGAAGAGTTAGCTGTCCGGAAGACCGTCTTATCCTTGATCCTGTCATGCTCTCAAATCGTCCCTGCTGGGAAAACGTTTGTACCGCTGTCTCTCAGAAAGAGACTCATGTCTTGGGCTCACGCATCTCGGTTTGCCGGTCACAAAAACTCTGGCCTTCATCTCACAAAGTTACTGGTGGCCAACTCTGCGAGAGGATGTTAAGACTTTTGTTAATGCATGCTACTTGTGTGCACAACACAAAACACCTCAAAGACCACCACTAGGAGCATTACAACCCTGTCTATTCCAAGATCCCCCTGGACACATGTGTCAATGGTCTTTGTCACAGATCTGCCTCCGTGTCGCCACTTCAACACTATTTGGGTCATTGTGGACAGGTTTTCAAAAAAGGCCCACTTTTCCCGCTCAAAGGGTTACCTTCTGCACCAACCCTGGCCCAACTCTTTATTTCTGAGATATTCCGTCTTCGTGGCTGTCCGGAACAAATTGTATCCGACAGAGGAGTACAATTTACCGCCCGGTTCTGACAGGCTCTTTGCAAAAGTCTATTATACTAAAGTTTTCAACTGCATATCACCCACAGACAAATGGCCAAACCGAGCGGGTAAACCAAGACTTGGAAACTTTCATCCGGCTGTATGTGTCCTCTTCTCAAGACGACTGGGTGGATCTATTACTTTGGGCAGAATTCTCCCATAACTACCACTACCATGAATCATTGGGGAATACGCCCTTCAAAGTGGTCTATGGTCTGCAACCAAGAATACCACCCTTTTCACTACTCCCCGCTGAATCTGTACCCGCTTCAGTTTCTTCATTAAGGAAGTTCTCCCAAACCTGGAGGAAGGTGAGATCTTTTTTGCTCAAAACATCCAAGAGGTACAAACTTCAAGCAGACCTCAAAAGGACGGCCATACCTTCTTTTCAACCTGGAGATTGGGTATGGTTATCCTCCAAGAATTTACGTTTGAGAGTGCCCTCTATGAAGTTTGCTCCAAGATTTATTGGACCGTTCAAGATCAGTAGGGTTATCAACCCTGTGGCTTACAAATTAGATCTTCCTTCCTACCTCAGGATTCCCAACTCCTTCCACATCTCTTTGTTGAAACCCTTGATAATTAACAGATACTCTTCTCCAATCAAGAGACCATCCAAGATCTCAGGTTCACAAGAAGGAGAATTCGAGGTCAAAGAAATCATGACCCCATATTCTACTACACCTCTTTCTTTGAAAAATGCCACCCTCCTCTAGTCAGTCACAACCTTGATATATTTGAAAGCTGCTATCATATCCCCCCTTTTCCTTCTCTGCTCTAAGCTAGACATGTTTAGTTCCTCTAGTCTTTCTTGATATGCTTTATGACACAGGCCCTGGACCATTTTAGTTGCTCTTATTTACAGAGTGTCACATATCGCGGCAGACGCCGCACTTACCCCATCAGCCATCCTCTGGTTCCCTGCCGCTCTGCCACCACGGTCTCCCGGAGTCTGCCACTATTACAGTGACAGACTCCTATACTCACCCTGATGCTGTCTGAGCCTGGCGTACCACGTGTCTTCTGGCGCCAAGCGCCGCGGGACCTCCGTTCCGTGGGTGACGTCATCTTGCTTGGAGTCACATGCGCTGAATCACCAATGAGGAAGCTGCCTCTCCGGTCCTCCAGCCAATCGGTGCACAGGGCGCACTATTTAAACCCTGTGCACAGTTCCAACGATGCCAGAACAACTAGGTCTCCTAGGTACCTGGTATTCCTGCATTGTGCTATTTGTTCCTGATCCAAATCTTGATCCAGTACCCTGTCTTCAGTCTTGATCCTGAATCCAGTCCTGTGACCAGTCCTGTGGTCCAGTCCTGTGGTCCAGTCCAGTGGTCCAGTCCTGTTGTCCAGTCCTGTTGTCCAGTCCTGTGGTCAAGTCCAGTGGTCCAGTCCAGTGGTCCAGTCCTGTTGGTACAGTCTTGCGGTCCAGTCCTGCGGTCCAGTCCTGAGGTTCCGTCCTGAGGTCCAGTCCTGAGTTCCAGTCCTGTGGTCCAGTTGGTTCAACCCTACTGACTCCAGCCCTGCTGACTCCGGCCCTGCTGACTCTGGTCCCGCTGACTCCGATCCTGCCAACTCCGGTCCTGCTGACTCCAACCTTACAGTCACCCAACCCGGACTCCATCAACACCAATTCTACTATCATCTAACCCGGATTCCTCTACCAGCATCACTTCAGCTCCACAGTATTTTAACCCGGATTCATCTACCAGCATCACTCCAGCTCCACAGTATTCCAACCCGGATTCATCTACCAGCATCACTCCAGCACCACAGCATTCTTATTCGGACTCTTCACACCTACTGGTGTGACCTCTTGCTCACGGACTTTTACCTACCCCAGCACTGCCACTCCCCTTGGACCCTCTGCATCCTTTATTACAAAGACTGATTATCATTGTCTTCCTTTTAGTTCTGTATGCACCCGTCTGTTATTAAACCTGCTCACTTTCATTGTAAACCATCGCAGTTGTCTTCATCCCTGAAACCCGGAACCGATCCCAAACACCCTCTGAACGTGACAGCTAAGACCGCGCTTACGCAATCTATGTACAGAATTGGTACGTAGATAGCGTAAATAAGCTACTACGCATGCGTAGTAGCTCAATTCTTAAAACAAGGTACGTAAGACGAAAACTACATAACTGTGAATCCAGACCACAATCTCTATATGTATAGTCATCTATCTAGTATAATAAACGAGCAAATTGTTACGCAGGAGTCTCTGTTCTGCTCACCTCATTCATACCTTAAACCTTCATCGCCTAACTTACATTCTAGATTTCAGATTAATGACAGCTCACAATCCCCTATAAGAGATGTCGGACGCCCGTTCAGCCTCGTTCTATTTAAAGTGTCTACATGGCTGACAGAACCACTTCCTGCTCCCTCTGGTTCTGTCTGTGTGGCCACTATGGTGGGGTGTCTTTGGTGACAAAGCAGGGAGTGTCAGGGTTGTTGGGGAGTCCCAGAGGATGGAATATTGAGTCTCCAGAGTGTATTTTATAAGTGTTTAATCCTGTGTTTTATAGTCATATAGGTATAGCAAGAAAGGTCAGAAGCTGGGTGTATAGGGAGAGGAATCAGTATTAGAGAGAGAGAAGTAGTGATGTCACTTTATAGGTCGTTTTTGCGGCCTCACCTGGAATACTGGGGTCAGTTCTGGAGGCCATATCTCCAGAAAGACATAAATACATTAGAGACTGTGCAAAGAAGAGCAACTAAGATGGTGCATGGCCTGTGTCACACAACATACAGAGACAGACTAGAGGAAGTAACATATATAGCTTGGAGCAGAGAAGAGCCACTAAGATGGTGCATGGCCTGTGTCACACAACATACAGAGACAGACTAGAGGAAGTTACATGTATAGCTTGGAGCAGAGAAGAGCAACTAAAATGGTGCATGGCCTGTGTCACACAACAAGCAAAGAAAGACTAGAGGAAGTAACATGTATAGCTTGGAGCAGAGAAGGGCCATGGGAGATATGATAGCAGCTTTCACATATATCAAGGGCTGTAACCAGGTTCAGGAGGGGGCATTATACAAAAGAAGAAGTGCAGTAGAACATGAGGACGTGTGTTATCTGGAAAGTGGTATGTTTAAAGGTAATGGACCTGATTCACACTTAAGAATCTTCTTAAAATAAGAACTTAAAGTCACTCCTGGGCAAAACCATTTTGATTGCAGGGGGAATTAATTTAATTGTATTCTTTGCATGCAGGGATAGATCTTTGAATTGCTTACTGCACACAGATACTGACCAGCTTTACTATTACACTGTTATTTAGACTTGGGCTGGGAAACATCACCTCTCAACACTAGTACTGTTTGCAACAGATGAAATATGACTCCCCTGCAATCAACATGGTTTAGCCCAGGTGTGACTTTAAGTTCTTATTTTAAGAAGATTCTTAAGTGTGAATCAGGTCCAATGTGTGGAAACATGAGTTCACTAAAAGGGTGGTTGATAAGTGGGATAACCTCCCATCTGAGGTGGAACAGGCTAAGAGTTTAGAACAGTGTAAACATACTTGGGATAAATATAAGCATTTTAGACTGAAGGAAAAACTGTTGCAACTGTTGTCCGTGGTAAGTCCATCTCTAGTGACCATACTCTCTCCACAGGTAGGAGGATCTTCATACTAAATGTCAACATGATCTATGTGCTTTTAATGACACGCATTGCAGGGTTACACTGTATTTAATAGCAAATTTAATTGGTTAACATTTCAGGCTTGCTCTGGTTTCCTCCTATGCCCCTAATACAGACTGATTCGAGGGTTCCAAAAATGGGTTCCGCTTTGCTTGCACGGTAGGGAGCAGCGATTGTAAGCTCTAATGGTACACGGATCGATGTGAGTTCCTAATAATTCTCTGTACTTTTTTTTACTTATTTAGTAAATCTGACCCATGGACTTAGCCCAAGAGAATTACCCCCTGGCCCTGAATTCCTCTGATTTTACACGCAGACCTCGGGCTCGCAAGGTCTCATGAAGGATGCCACGCTTTTAACCACTTCCAGTTTACCCCTGATAACATCTCAGACTCCTCTCCGTGCGCCTTCTACACACGGATCACATCCGGCGGTCATTTGGCCAGAGCATCTTGTCATTGGCAACCGCATGTGATCTCTTTCCGCTGCTTTTCGCAGAACGTCTGTTATCAATCAGTAGGTCGGACGGAGAGGTGGAGGAGGGTGGGGAGGTGTCCCGTGGACCTTCGGTCTGATGGATGAGAGGAGACAGCTCCCCACTGCAGTTACACAACACAAGATATAGGGCGTGGGGTGCACAGTGCCAAAACACATCCACTCAGATGGCTGGAGCATCGTAACACTTTACGCACCGGAGGCAACGCCGAGTCCTGGCTTATTTATGTGGATACAGGTTTCCCTCTGTGACAGAGAGAATGGCAGTGAAGGAGTAGGAAGAGTTCAGCAGCTCTGCACAAATGGGCGCCCCCCACCGCCTCACACTCCAGAGAATGCCGGGCCCCTTCTTCCAAGAAATCAAATATTTCTGTGAACAGATTGGAAATTGCACAACCCCAGTAATCTCAGCAGCCCCCTGGCGATGATCGCAGAATGCGAGACTCATACAAAGTATTTACATGGAGGAATCTGTGAGTAAAGTTTATGTCATCGGGTAAAGGCTCCTCTCATGTCACCGTCAGGGGCAGAATGGGCAATGGGCAGTGTAGATGGCTCACCCTGCATCATTGCTGACTTCCAAATGCTCCATTTGGCACATGATTAGCAGTTCCCCAAAATCCTATTTCTACGTGGTACCACTTTTGTTCATATCTCCATGACATGTCTTTATTA
The DNA here is from genome assembly GCA_011038615.1 of Limnodynastes dumerilii. NCBI lineage: Eukaryota > Metazoa > Chordata > Amphibia > Anura > Limnodynastidae > Limnodynastes > Limnodynastes dumerilii. The sequence continues at coordinate 14,057 of WWET01004832.1, forward strand.
CACTTATTTCCTTAGAAACTCGTTTCTCCATCCCTGTGCAACGCGTTTCGCTAAAAATATATTGCATTTCGCATGTATCTGTCCCTTTCGGTTTAATCACACTGCTCCCTAACAAGGAATGATGGAACTGTTGTACAACACGAGGCTCAGTTATTAGGAATAAGCCCCATCGCTCAGCTCCTCCCATCTGGTCATCTGGAAAAGACAACACATAACCCCACAAACCCTTACTGGGTCTTACTGGGCTTTATAAATGACCCTGAATTGTTGTAGTCCCATAACGCCGGATCATTGTGTAAGTCTATGTACTAATAAGTATGAAACAGAGCAAAGAAAGTGTTACCATTGTGAGGAGATGGAGGATAGAGAGTGATGCACAATGCTTGTAAGTGCTGCCGTATGGAATGGGCCCTCCGTGTGAGCAGTCATAAAGTTTGTGCGTGCGAGGCACGCTTCCTGCGAACAGAGCCCCACACACACGTCCCTGTGCATAAGGGACTTGTCCGTAATGGAGGATTGTAAGAAATAGGGCTTAAACACCTCCCCCTGTCCATTATGCGCAGCCCTCATACGCATTATGGGTGGTCGTAAAGGGTCACATTGTGTAATGGAGAATCGTTCGTAGTGCGTTCCGAGGCATTGCCGCCATACCAGTGACTGAGCAGTATGATCACACTGGGTACTTATACATGCGGGATGCGTCACCACCCTGTCATTCTTCATCCGGTCCGGGGTTACTTGTGTGAGGAGAGTATAGGAGAGGCTCTGCATGTATGACTATGTATATATGGTGCTGTATCGCTCTGCGTGCCATGTATGAATGCACTGAGCACTGTTTTTGGAGTGACTGCACAGCATGCGATGGGTTAATGAGAAGATGTTATATACATATGAAGGGACTGGGCGTCATGCGATGGGTTAATGAGGAGATGTTTTAAAAATATCGAGAGACTGCGCAGCATGCAATGGGTTAATGAGGAGATGTTATATACATATGAAGGGAATGGGCGTCATGCGATGGGTTAATGAGGAGATGTTTTATACATATGGAGAGACTGCGCAGCATGCAATGGGTTAATGAGGAGATGTTATATACATATGGAGAGACTGGGCTGCATACGATGGGTTAATGAGATGTCACAAACAGATGTAGAGACTGGGCGGCATGCGATGGGTTAATGAAGAGATGTTACATACATATGGAGAGACTGCGTGGAATGCAATGGGTTAATGAGATGTCCTCCATATGTAGAGACTGGGCGGCATGTGGTCGGCTAATGAGGAGATGTTATATGCATATGGAGAGACTGCGCGGAATGTGATGGGTTAATGAGATGTTATATACATTGGAGACACTGGGCAGCATGCAATGGGTTAATGAGATGTCACAAACAGATGGAAAGACTGGGCAATATGCGATGGGTTAATGAGATGTTACATACATATGGAGAGACTGCATGACATGCACTGAGTTAATGAGATGTCCTACATATGGAGAGACTCGGCAGAATGCGATGGGTTAATGAGGAGATGTTATATACATATGGAGAGACTGGGCAGCATGCGATGGGTTAATGAGTAGATGTCATATACATATGGAGAGACTATGTGGCATGCAATGGGTTAATGAGATGTCCTACATATGGAGAGACTGGGCAGTATGTGATGGGTTAATGAGGAGGTGTTATATACATATGGAGAGACTGGGCGGCATGCGATGGGTTAATGAGGAAATGATATTTATATATAAATATATATATATATATATATATGTATAGATTGCACAGCATGCAATGGGTTAAT
>WWET01004832.1:18391-29479 GCA_011038615.1 Limnodynastes dumerilii
TCCTCCAGCGTCCCTACGCTCACGTTACAGCTGGTGGGCGGGGGAAGGTAAGTGTAAATGAGGTTGGGGGGGCGTGCTAAGAGGCCATACGCTCCTGTGCGAGCGTATGGCCCCTTACTTACGCCGGCCGAAGTTAGGGTAGCCTTCAGCCGGCGTAAGGAAGGGGCCATACGCCCGCACAGGGGGAGTGCCAGGGGGGAGTCAGTGATGTAACGCTGAGCGTTAGCACGCTCAGCGCTACATCGTTGATCTGGATCAGGCCCCATGTTACTATCAAGTCATCATCATAATTAAACACAGACACAAATACCAAATAGAACTAATAATTCAATTAAATACAGGCAGTTCTTTTACTCTAATACAAGCAAATGGTAATATGTGTTCCTGCCACAGTCCCAATGCAACCAAAAATAATATTGCATCCACCGCCTCCATCATTACCAGTTCAGATACCACGAGCGAACCACAAGCTGTGAATGAATTACGCTGATCGGCATCATCGATTATGTATTTAGTGATGGATGTACAGAGAATGCATATGTTTCCATGGCTGCGGCTACGTGGAACCTCTCATAACATTGAAGTTGCGCTTGTCCATCTGTTCATTCCCCGTTCCATCCCTCTAAGCATATGGATACTTGTTAAGGCAACCAATCTATATAACATAAACTCTACATCAGCTCCTATAGATCAATTTTCACCCAACAAACTGCAGATCATTTAGTCCACCGGATACCATCTTTATTCTGTATAGCGTTCCGTCAAAGCCAGGGCGCTATAAAACAGCATAGAATTCAGAAATATTTATAGGCGTAATATAAAGACAGTGTTTCACATTTGTTACTCATACACACAAAATATATTTTTGGAGGCATCAAAGGCCTAAAATGTCATGATCTTTGTATCCCGAAGCTCCTGGTTGACTCGTGGGGTCACTTGGTCCATTAGTCTCAATGACTTGTAATCCATAAGTCAAGGCTTAATTCTGTAAAGTAACATGCATCATGACCGCCATGTTGGTTTTTGGGACCTTAGATGAGGTAGCTTTTGGTGGTCACACTGTACTTCCGGTTTAATGGTAAGCCAAACCTCTTAAACTTATCGTCCAGGATGCGTTAAACTACCTACCATCTATCTTCAAGATCTATGTCTGCCCGTTCTCTGTTAATAATTGGGAAGGGTTTTGGTCACCCCAGGGTTGCATGTGTGTCCGCCATGTCTACATTTGATGGCTACGTTGCGAAAATGTCTGACTCCTCCCCTGTGGTCCATGTTGTGGTGATGAATCCACCGTCAACCTCTTTAATGTCATGGTCCCAGCACTGAGGGGTGCAATCATCTGCTAGCCACATCTCAGAGGTAAAAACACATGTTGGGGGTTAAGGGATCCCCAAGTCTTTTGTCCCCTGCGTAGGTAACCACAGTGTCACCCATGAATGCTACTGCTCTGTTCCCCCAGCAGCCAGTAGGTCCGAACTTTACCTTTGCCCTGCGGAAATGAAGGAGGGAGAGGTCAAGGGAATTAACCAGCTGCATAGTTTGTAGCACGATGAGCTTTATGGACCGTATTCACACTTAAGAATGATTGAGGTTCTTAATTATATGCAAAAAGTAGCAAGGCGACTCCCTTGACAAGCCCCCGGTTTCCAGCTTCTTAATCGGCTTACAAATGCCATAGGGCTCCCTTATGTTTAGGTTCATAGTTGTGTGCGTAGGGAGGATAATTAAGAGTGGTTTTGCCTAATCGCGCCCAGATTTCCCCATTTAAATGCCTCCTTCCACCCAATCTTCTTGTCTACCTTCTTAAGTTTTCCCAGCCCAACCCTTATTCTTAAGTCATTATGAACCTAGAAGAAATAGGTTTGTAATTGTGATTCACATCCATCCTGTTCTTAAGTCCTACGTAAATTGCAAATATTAAGGTACTACACAGGCGCAGTATATCCCTTCTTAAATATACGCATCTAAAAAGACAGTTTCTTAACCGTGAATCAGGTCCTGTATGTATATATAAAGAATGTGGGTTACCTTCATCTCTACATCACCGCGCAACTCCAAGTCAAAGCAGCTGAACTCTTCCAAGACATCCTTTGTGTCCGGGGAGACGTGGATCTTTAGTGCTACAGAAAGCAGAATTATTAGGTATTTTTATCTAAGGCTTTATTTGGGTTCACCAGAGACGGTGAAGGTTATAAGGGAACATTGATGATCTTAGTAAACACCTCACCTTCTCCATTAGATTCCATACGTGACGCTGTGTTCACCGTATCTCCGAACAGACAATATCGTGGCATCTTCAGGCCGACCACGCCAGCACAAACAGGACCTGGGGGGAAGACGAGGAGACGTTACAGGACACGAGGCTGAAACGATAGCTCGAAGCTGTGAGAACACAAGAAGACATGATGTAAATCTCACAACCTCTCGTGTCTCACCAGTGTGGATTCCAATCCGAAGCCGTAGTTGCTGGTCGGGACGATGGCGGATCTTAAACGTTTTAACGGCATCTAACAGAGCCAGTGACATGCGTGCGATCTCGCGGGCATGGATTTTCCCATTACGCACCGGCAGCCCAGACACAACCATGTAGGCGTCACCTATGGTCTCCACCTGATGGACGCCAATAATATGGGTTTAAGAAGTGAAGTTGCACAAGCTCTGATCCTATGTACAGGCAGTCTGCAGAACCCACCTTATACACATCAAAGTTGTCTATAATCGCATCAAAACAGGTGTAGAGGTCATTCAGGAGGGTGACCACCTGCAAGAGAAGAGGACATGTCCATAACAACTCCGCACTCAGGAACCTCAGAGACATTAAACAATCATATATATATATATATATAATCACCCAATACATGCAGCATCCAAGTGACCACCACCCAATACATACAGCATCTTAGTGACTACCACTCAATACATACAGCATCCTAAAGCATCCTAGTGACTACCACCCAATACATACAGCATCCTAGTGACCACCACCTGATACATACAGTATCCTAATGATCTCCATTCTATACAGACATCGTTTTAGTAACCACCACCTATTACAGTAAACATTCTAGTTTTCTTCAAATAAAAAATGGCTGCTGAATGGCCTCCAAAGGCCACCGGTCTACCTGGAAAATTCCCTTTAAGTCCTATGGCCAATCCACCCCTGGTATATGAATGGATGTGTCTACGAATGGATGTGTGTATGAATGGATGTGTGTATGTGTGTACGAATGGATGTGTGTATGTATGTAGAGGGTGTGGTTTGAAAAAAATAATGTCAGTTGTAGGTGAACTTTGTGCGCAATGGGGGCGGAGCTTATTTTGTCCCAAATTTGTGATTTTATATGCTGGGAGCAATGTTTATAGGGCTGTAAATGACTTACAGATGCAGTACATCTCACCATCAGATGAGCGGTATGGTATTAATAACATGAGCTATAGGTAGAAAGCAGTGCGGGGAAGGTCTATTGATGATGTGCACCTCTGTACCTGCATTGGAGTGCTCTCTGCCGACAGGGCTGTAAACCCAACTATGTCACTGAAGTAAATGGTGACGCTATCGAAGGCTTCGGCTTGAACTGTCTCCCCCCTCTTCAGCTGCTCAGCGACGGAGCTGGAAATGGAGATAGCCGAAGGGCATTAGAGATGCATTCATAGAAATATGACCACTAGGTGGCAGCATGCCATGGTTACTGGCTGGAGGAGAGAAAGGCAGTTCTCCTACTCACTGTGGCAGGATTTGGTAGAGGAGGGCCTCGGCTTTGCGCTTTTCCTCCAGGTACGCCTGCGTCCTGTCCTCCACCAGCTCCTCCAGATTGTTGGCATATTGCTCCATACGAGACAACAGGTTGTCCAGGATATTAGAGCTGTTTTCCCTGCAAGGCGCAGAAGAAACAAATGCTATTGTGTGTATGTGGATGGAGGGGACCTGAAGGGGAGAAGGGGTGTTAGAGGGCAGCAGGGAAGCACATGGATAGGATGTGAGGAGCAGGTTCCAGGGTGGCTGTGAGAGGCAATGCTCAGGTCCGCATTAAAACAAGGTTTAAAAATCTTTAGATTGTGTAGTTTACCGCTCCTATGGTCTAACTATATGAGTGAGGTGTATATGTGTATATGAGTGAGGTGTATATGTATATATGAGTGAAGTGTATATGAGTGAAGTGTATATGAGTGATGGGATGTGTATATGAGTGATGGGATGTGTATATGAGTGATTGGATGTGTATATGAGTGATGTGATGTGTATATGAGTGATGTGATGTGTATATGAGTGATGGGATGTGTATATGAGTGATGTGTATATGAGTGATGGGATGTGTATATGAGTGATGGGATGTGTATATGAGTGATGTGTATATGAGTGATGTGTATATGAGTGATGTTATGTGTATATGAGTGATGTTATGTATATATGAGTGATGTGTATATGAGTGATGTGATGTGTATATGAGTGATAGGATGTGTATATGAGTGATGTGTATATGAGTGATGTGTATATGAGTGATGTGATGTGTATATGAGTGATGTGTATATGAGTGATGTGATGTGTATATGAGTGATGTGATGTGTATATGAGTGATGTGGTAGATGTAGGATTATGGAGACAGAGGCTTCATAGATCTCCTATGGAAGTTACTGGGGTTGAAGTACAGTTCAGTCAGTCAGTAAATATCTGAAGTCAGTAAATATCTGAAGTCGAGGAGAAATTTCACCTGTTGAATTTGCGCAGCAGAACTTTAATCTGGTTGAAGTCCGGCCTGTCCATGGGGTCCTCGGCCCAGCATCGCTGCATGAGGATTCCCAGCTCCTGGATGTGGCAGTAAAGGTTGGTGGAGGGTCTGAAATATGGCTTCTCTTGGCTCCGGACCCTGTCTATGATCTCTGCAGAGGAAGGAAGACAAACATAAGGCTTTCCTCCACCTCCCGGAGGACCATGATACAGGGTGCAGGCCCGTCAGACTCACCTTTAGGACTGTAGTCCCCACTGTCCATATAGAACACCCCGTTCCTCAGTGCGATCTCCTGCAGGATGATGCCGAAACTGTAGACGTCTCCTTTCGGAGATCCCTGGGGGTTAGAACACTCCATCCGGAGGAGCTCAGGCGACGTCCACAGCTTTTCTACAGCACAATATAACAGACCATGTTTAATAATGAGACTGACCGCTCCCTTACCACTCCCTGTCCATTCTCTAACTACTCCCTGACCGCTCCCTGACCACTCCCTGCCTTTGGCATTACCAGAGTGTTTCTGGGCCACACCAATGTGCAATCTTACTCTGAATTACTATGACATTTCCACAGAGCTGCAGACAGAGGGGTCCCACACTGACCGTGCTGCCACTGAGCTAATATACACCACCCAGTACATCCAAAGCTCTACAAAGAGCTAAAAGCGTGGGGATATTTGGGGTTAAAAAAGCGAAGCAGGTGAATGACTGGTGAGATTGGAACGCCAATAAATATATACACCAAGGGCCTGATCCAGAGCTACGAAATTTTCGCACGACGGGCGAATGCGAACGTTCGCTCGGGCGTATCAACATACACGCCCCTAACACTCCCATAGTAAAGTCCCTGCTTACGGCGGCTATACCCTACACTGGGTACGACCGTCGGCCGTACGAATTTTCGCACAAAATACGCTGAGCGTACGGGCTTAGCACGCCCATACTGTACAATTTAAATGGCTATCCCCGCCTCCCTGTTGTAAAACGAGTGCCCAGCCGACCGTCGTACTGAACGCACGCCCCTCGAGCGAAAAATTCGCACACCATACGAACGCTATACGCTCATGTCGTCCAGCCGACAGGAAGCTGTCATACTGGGCATGCGCAGTGCGAATTTTCGTACGAAAATACGCAAAAAACGGGCGTACGCTCGCCCGTCGGACAGCAATTTCGTAGCTCTGGATCAGGCCCCAAGCCTATAATCCTGGACCATTATTCAATCAAGTGTTCCCTCCAACGCCAAAATGCGAGAAAGAGCTTAAAATTTATATTCAAAAAGTATTAACTCAATCATCCAAAGGGATAAAAGCATGAATGAAACAAGAAGGGACTTGGCACAGCGACTGGAGAGAAGTCACAGCCGCCGGACACTGGGGAGGTGTCGCCACGCGTTTCGGGTAGGCTTGCTCTCTTTCAAGTGTATTGAAATTCAGGCAACCTGTAAACAGGATGAACCCCCAGAAGTATAAAAACTAACAAAAAGAGGGAGTCTAGCAGAGATCACTCATTCAGAACGTTCCAGTGCGACTGGCGGCCCAGGATTTATGGGAGAATAGAAGCTGACAGAAGTGTTTTGCGGAGAGAAGCAGCTGCTTCCCCATTGGCTGCTGTAATTTCCATTCATCGTGCTGGTTTGCACAGCTGCACACACTTTATCCAGGCAGTGGCAGTGCTTGTGTAAGCCCTTGTATTCTTATCAGTGAAACACCTTCTAATTTCCATTAATTCACAATAATTACATCTGTGTCCTGTTGGAGAAGTAACTTGTTGCTACAGCTGTTACATGACAAAAAAAAAGATTGATGTTTTAAGTTGCGTGTTTGGATATTGTGTTATATTATTCCCATTGACGGCCGTGCTGAGGAGCCGAGAGTCTCGTGTCTGCTTGTAATGTACTGCATGGCCTCATATCGGAGGTGGACAGTACAGCAGCGGTCACCCCTAGAGTCATACATCCAGAAGCCAGCTGTCATTGTGACGTGGTCGTCACTCCTCCACAGTGAAAGCCAACTTATAGCAGCAAAATCCTAAATTCCACACGTGCGAGGCTGGAACATTCATGTCATTTTTATGCACTCGCCCCACAGAAAATAGGGTCACTGCCTAAATGAGGATCGTATGTAGGAGCTTCAGTGCGGAATGCAGTATCATTCGTTACAGCGCGCACTCACAGAACACTGGCACGATGTGTAAAGTGACTGTTATTCACAATTCTGCATTCGGTTCACAGTCAGGTTCAAGGTGAGAGGGAGCAATGGGGGAAAAAATGGGTCACAGCTGCTGCCTGGAAATCATTTTCCTCCAGTGACTTGGATGACACAATATCAGAGTCTGCCTTAAACCATTGACCAGCGCTTCAGGCAAATTAAACTCTAGAGCTCAGCCTTTTCAGCTGTCGACATAACAATCCCTATGATAGGTTTTACGGACAACGGGGAGGTTCTTCCCTTCCACTCGCTAAGGTGGGCAGAGGAAAGATTTAAATGATACAGCAGGAGCAAGGGTTAACCACACACGCGGATCAGTGGTTTTAGGGATATATCCGCACATCTGTGTTATGGCTACCTTGTTGCAGTGTAATGTCTGCACGAGAGAGGGGAGAGATGGGGAGTTCACTCCCTTCCTCCTTACAGGCTTTACAACCCCCGCACATACGGGAAGCTTGTGGGGGTCTGCACCCGGTCATGGGTCATCATTTTTCAGTGTTCTTACTTGCAAAATAGGCATGAGAATCCTCTGCATCTATGGTGCTGCGGAAGCTAGCCAGACCATAATCCGTGATCTTCAGCACAAAGCGGCTGTCCACAACGCAGTTTGACGACTTCAGGTTGCCATGGGACATGATGACACTGTTGTGTAGGAAGAGCATCCCCTGAAGGACAGAGAACCTGGGTTCAGTATGGGAAGAGACGGAGCAGCCAGACAAAGGAGCAAATGGAACAAGGAAAGAGTAAGACAAGAGAATAAAGAAAGGTAAGGCCGTGAGGAATAGGAGGGACAAAGGAGAAGGAGGAAAGAGAATAAAGGAAGGTAAGGCCAGAGGAGAAGGCCACGAGGAATAGGAAGGACAAAGGAGAAGGAGGAAAGAGAATAAAGGAAGATAAGGCCAGAGGAGAAGGCAGGGAAGGACAAGGGAGAAGGGGACAACAGGCGTTAGATGGGGAGAAGACGGCACATATTGAAAGCTGGTTTGCAGATTTAGGTTTAGGAGATGGTAAATAGAGAGCAATAGTGGATAATGGAGGACAGAGGAGAGATGAGTATTGGAGACATCTCTAAGCAGCAAATGGTTGATAATGAAGGTGAACTGAGGATCCAGCAACCACAGGAGATACTGGAGAACAGACAGATGATGAGGTGTGAGATCTGGAGACTCTGGAGAGAGAAGCAGAAAGGACGGATAAAGAAGAGTGCATTCAGACATGTACAGACCATGCAATGAGTGGGGATATACAAGATCGGGTGGATGGTGGAGAATGAAGGACGGAGGTCACACTTTAGGGGCTGCCCCCAGATACACCAATGACCCAAACCTTTCTTCAACCATTTTGAAACCAATAAAACTCCAACTAGACCTTTGGCAAGTACATTGCTCTCACCCTTCAATCCTTCACCTATACACGGAGTATTCTTTATGGGGTGATTATTGAGGGCTGACACCTGTTCCCTACATCGCAAAACACCAATGAGACGTTCAACAAAGGCGTCTGCTCGAGACTACGGAACGTCTTCCCCATCTATTACACCAGGAACACTAGAAATAGAGCCTTGGGACCGTATTCACAGATACATTTTTGCGCAGAGTTCCAAGCGTATTTTTAGGATTGGAGTAACGTGCGTAGTAACTTTACATTATTTACGTTGAATTTACGCACAGAAGTCCATTAGGCGCGTACGTGTGAATCGCACTTGGGGACATACGTGGGGAGGGGCGTGGTTGATATCCATACGGACAAGTTGCGTGAAAGTGGGTGGGGGTAGGCGTTTAAAAGACCATTTGAGGGCGCGGTTAGTTACACACGCACATACGGAAGTATTATACGCACGTGCACGCGTAGAGATAAGGTTCCCTATGGAGGCGCAAGTCACCGAAAACCCGTCCACGTGAGGGGAGTGTCATGGGTGTTGCCTTGCAACGTACGTGCGTATAATTGCGTACCTTTAACGGATTTGTGAATACGGCCCTTGGACATTTTGGGAACTGAAACCATTCTGAAACATCTCCTGTTGGTGCACTAACAATGGGACAGTTACATGTGTATCTGTATTTCTGGAGTCTCTACCAGGGAATCCACTCAGTGTGGCCTGGAAAGTGTTTAGTGTGTGCAGAGTTTTATGTTCATCTGCTGAGACGCAATGTCTGCTGTTGTGCTATTTATATCTACATAACATGAAGGGTCTGTTCTTATATCACGATGTTTATTCCATGGCATCTCGCTCACCTTCACAATATCGTTAATCAGGGAGTATCTGAACATCCAGTCCAGCGTGATGCTCTCATTCTCCAGAATGTCCTGTGTGGAGCAATGACAAGCAGGTTACTGTACGTATAGTCATGTTCTCCCCCTCCCAGACTCATGAGGAATGTGATGCTGGTGTGGGTAGAAGGGACACAGGGGATTACAGAAGTCCCTGTAACAAATTAAAATCAGTAAAGGAAATCTGATCCAAAATAAGGATTAATAGAATCATCTTTAAATAACCATTTACTTTAAGTCCTAATGTGTTCTGTGATGGTGCGTGGATACTTGGCTTTCGTGGCAATCTCAGACAGACGTGACACCCACCTGAAGGCTGCCTCTGGGGCAGTACTCTGTGAGGATGCAGATGTTGGGGGGCTCGATACAGGCTCCCACGAAACGCGTGAGGTGCTCATTCTGGACATCTCTCATCTGGGATCCAAACAGAGGGTGAAACAAAAAAATATTAGGTTACGTTAGATTATGGGATGGAGGTTAAAGGACAGGAAGCGAAAGTGATTCTATAAGTGTCATCGGCCAGATTCAGACGTCCGCAAAAGCGTATTATTTTGCTCGCACTTTACGCTATTTCATTATGGACCTGGATCTGTGGGATGGGACGTTTAATGTAACGCGGATCCGAGGGGTGGGGGAGGGGTATTTGTACAGTAAGGCCTAGGTGTATCCTAACTTCTGCGTCGTGAGCGCGTTTTAATTTAGAGGCCAATTCTCGTAACTGTCCTATTATTTTTATGCTACTGCCATGTTTCATTATAGTACCAAATATATTGGAACACACCTGAGGTGCTATATGAACATTTAAACAATATTATTTTGGCAGAATGGTGGCACAGTGGCAAGCATTGCTGCCAGCCACTATGCGTTGTTTGTAAGTTGTCCCTTTGCGTCCAGGTTGCTTTGATTCCTCCCACGCTCCACACTCTCTGAGCGTCCTCTGAGTATATAACCTGTGTAATGGGCTACAGACTAATGCAGATACATTTATGAATAGTTAAATATTCTCTCTGGCTGCACAATATGTAAAGTAGGAGAATGTTTTGTAGCTTTCAGGTGTTCCCTCTCCTGCACAGAGCAAACATTTCCCCTAACAGATGTCCGTGAGACTCATAATGTCATCTGCCTTACTGGCTAATGCAGGGAATGGAAGATGGATTCTGCTCAGTGAGACGCATTAGATGCAGAGATGATTCCCGACTTCACCGTCCAGAGAGACAGACAGAGGGGAGGCACAGAGCGAGCATTGCAAATAAGGCTGAAATGTCAGCACTGGCTCTGATTAATCTGATGGCAGAGAAAATAAAATTATCTGGAGTTTTCAAGAAGCGGAGAGTGAAGGACGCGGAATGCTAAGGACAAGGGCAGACTGCGTGAGAGAGACGAGACAGCGTGTGGGAGATAGAGAGACAGCAGCCGCGGAGAGACGAGACAGCGTGCAGGAGATAGAGAGACAGCAGCCGCAGACAGGCGAGACAGCGTGCGGGAGATAGAGAGACAGCAGCCGCAGACAGGCGAGACAGCGTGCGGGAGATAGAGAAACAGCAGCCGTAGAGAGACAGCGTGCAAGAGATAGAGAAACAGCAGCCGCAGAGAAACAGCGTGCAAGAGATAGAGAGACAACGTGCGGGAGGGACCGCAGGGGTCCAGTGATCTGCGATGATTGAAGGCGTGAGGATCTGTAATCCAGACTCGCGTTACCGTTCCTCTTGATACCGTACCTTTATGGTTTTACGAAGGTAAAATGGTGGCGGTTCAGATGTCAGTAACTACGCTCGTTGTCACGCCTGTAACGTACATGGTAAGACAAAAGCACGGCCACCTGGGAGTGTAAGTCTGGATAGGACGCCATGAGGCCCAGTTGGGAGTGGGACGGGAGCAAGCGCT
>WWET01004832.1:29507-41089 GCA_011038615.1 Limnodynastes dumerilii
ATGCATTTAAGTGAAGACGGATCTTCAGATAGAGGTTATCCAAGACTGAATTCCCTGCAAGCAAGGGACCTATGCCTGTACTGTCACCTGACTAAGAGGAAACGCCCACTTGTTATCTCAGCCCGCCCCTTTGTCTTATATCTGGGTAGGTACACAGAAAGAGGGAACACCCACTTGTTATCTCAGCCCCGCCCTTTTGTCTTACATCTCTATAGGTACACAGAAAGAGGAAACGCCCACTTGTCACCTCAGCCCTGCCTCTCTGTAGGAAGTGTCTGGAGAGATTGCCATTGGTTCTGACCGGTTAGCACTGATTCTCACGCAGCTCTGACAATGCGCAGTGCGAGAAAGCAGCCGAAATCCGATTAAAGCGCACTGCCGCTGGGTAGTAGAAGTCTGGATCCAGCGCCTAAAGTTTTCATTGGGAGATGTAAAGAGATCCTGTGTACAGATCCCTTTTATTACATCGCATTTATTGTGATAGTTATCATCTTTTTACAAAGAATTTGACTTTTTATTCCTATTTTCGGCTGTTCTGCTGTCACTTTCTCCTCACAGCTGCTCACTTTACATTTCTGTGTTTTCTTTCAGTTGTTTAGTTTCATTTATGGACAGGAGTGAACCACAGCTCAGGCTGCTTATATGAAGGGCAGCATCAGACACACAGGAGAAGGGTAACGGGGTAACATCTTCTACTTAGCCCTCTCCAGGCAGCTCTGTTTAACAGGGGACAAGCCTTCAGGAAGAGGCTTCGGAGAGGCATTCGCCTGTGATCCTCTAATCTGGTGAAGTGGAGGAGAGTGTAGGAGTCCGGGCCAGCACACCCAATAAAAATGACAACAAACAACATGTTTTCGTTTAACGAAGCAATTTTCTGTAATGTCAGCAGCTAATCCCAGGTTCAGGAGCCAAGAAAGTGTCGTGGAGCAGAGGACTCCCACATGCCTGTGATAGGTCGAGTAGGACAGCTGGACTTGGGGCAGGGGGTTGGAGTTAAATCCCCGGACGTTAGGGTGGTGGGGAGCATGCATGGATGGTTCAACGGCCAGCTAACGCCTCGCAAACGACTTACGTGCTTCAGCTCGAAAAGGACTTTGCGAGTCAGTTCTATCCGCTTACGGTTTATGTATTTCACAGCGACGACGTTACCCTGTAAGAGAGATGAGAAAGAGTTTCAGGCTGCGAGAAAGGTGAGCAAAGCTCGTTAATAAGATAACAGGGTTACGAAACGCCCAACAGTCTCCAGGTCACTAGAGAGGAAAGAGATTAATTAGTCAGAGCAATGCAGGATTCCGATTACAGATTGCAAGCAGCATACCTCAAGGCCTCATTTTATGACAGCGTTCTGCAGATTATAGTGACTTCATACAGTATAAATAAGAGTTATGAATTATGACGTTACCTTGTAATACGCCGTTCTGGCATAGATCTGAAACTGCCCCTCGGTGGTGAGCAGGGAGCCATAGTTGGAGCCTCTCTGGAGAAGAAAGGATGACACCAATGATTGCTTGTATGTGACATGTATGTTCTCATGTGTGTCAAGAGAACGCTCCGAGGTGATCATGTGTATAGGTAAGAGAGCGTGGGGACACAAGACAAGGAGATATGTGGCTGTCTTCACACCTAAGAAGCTTCTGCTTCTTAGGTGCATATTTTTATGAAATGACCTACTGAGCATGTGCAATCTACGTACCAGTTAGGTAGTAGAAGTAGTTTAGTGAGAAAAAGGTGGCGTAATGCCGCCTTGGGGAGTATTTAGGTAGAAGTGTGTGGGAGGGGGGGGGGATTTAGATTAGCCGGGGGGGTGCGGCAATGTCCGTGCGTAGTTTCCTTCTTAAGAATGACGTAGATTGGAAACATTGGACTTGTTTAGAGAGAATTCAGACAATCTGTATTTGTTTTTTGGGTGACATTAATGTACATGACTTTTAGACGGACAATGGGTACATTTTACTGATCTCATTAGCTGGTCTATTATATAGATTACGATATCACAAGAGTAGCCCTGGAATTCTATGGCGGCAGGAGTCCCAAGGAGTTATTTGAGACGAGTAGGATTGGATTAGTATTAATAGATTTGATGTTCCCGACAGTTGTAATATGGAGATGAGGATCCAGCGCCCTGTCATATATCAGGATTACTGTATTGATTATGTCACAGGGTAGTTCGTTATAAGTGACTTTGGACTAGATCCATTATGTACGCAGAGACGCGTCTATGTCCGTGCACGTATGAGACTTACGAGTCCATAACCAGGGGTGTAACTACAAGGGGTGCAGCTGCTATAGGGTCTGGAAAACAGGGAGACCCGTGGCAGCTGCTCCCCCTTCGCTGTTAATAAGTACACTGCAGGCAGCTCCGATGTATTTATAGGCGATGCTCAGTACTCATACGTGGAGCGCCGACCGCAGTTTTAAGCAGTGGTCCCATCTTGTTCCCGGCCATCCACTCCTGTCCTCTGATCTTAGGTCACTCAGGACACACAATGGTCGACTTTCAGTGTTATAAGACCAGCTGTAGGCATCTGCCGAATTTATTGTGGATAAAGATCTTGGGACAAAGCTAAGGCAGTGGGGAGGGGGGTATTAATACAAAACATCCCGTAAAGATCTGTTGGGAGTACAGTGTAGAAGCGGAGGAACGAGCTGATGGGTGGGACATAAGGAGGAGTAAAAGAAGAGTTGGAATGAATGAGCGATGACAAATATCAATGCAGAGAGAAACCGGGGAAGCGGAGAGCATGAGGTCATACAATGGCTGAAGGACATAGGACGCTGTAGCTATGGAGAGATAAAGAAATGTGTAAAAATAAGGGGAACACTGTGAGAGGGTAGAAGAAATTGTGGAGATTGTAGAAATATTGTCACCCAACGGAGGCATGAAAATCTCACCAGACATGGTTGATTGACAGAAGGGCTTCAAATCTGTTTCACTGCAATTAATATAGTATCGGGGCACAACACATCATGCTTCAACTATTTATCCTGAGAATGAACTGTGAGCAAGACCAACGTCTCCCAAGACCAACGTCCATATGGGTCACCCAATGTATAGACCTGCCCAGTGTGTCTATTCTCAATAAGGCTGATCCAGAACTACGGCCGCCGCACTAGTTACGGCGGCCGTATGCATAAGAACGACATTTCTGCCATTCTGTACATGCGCCGGGCAGATGTTGCCCGGCGTAGTTAGGGAAACCCGATCCGTAATTACGGCAAGGTGGGGGGGGGTGTTCCTCACATAACTATGCAACCGTTACGGAAGGAAGGCGGGGGAAGGTAAGTAAATGAGGGAGGGAGGGCAGGTTAGGGCAGTTATGACCCTGTGGCTAGCATAATTACCTACTGTTACGCCGGCTGAAGGTAAGGTAGCCTTCAACCGGCGTAACAGTGGGTAATTACACCGGCCACAGGGGGAATGCTCCAGAGCTACGCTGGCCGTACATATGGCCAGCATAGCTCTGGATCAGCCCCAATGACTCAACCACCACCACCACCAATCTCAGACCCCTAATTCTCACACTTTCCACACTGAAGCATTAGACTGAGTGACCGCCGATGTGGTGACGTCCTTCTGGAGAGCCCCCCAGGTAAAGAGCTTTCCTGCTTCCCTCTTCTGTTTGTTATTTCCTGGCAAACCAACTTCAAGGAGACCGCTTCAATATTAGGCAACGAGACGCCGGTTGATCTCTATACAGAGGTGTTCTCTAAAGATGAAAATTTCAGTTGGAGGAATGAAAATGTTTTACTTATGGATTATTTGCAAGTGTAACCTGGGGCCAATATATCTTTCATGTCTTGGCTGATGTAAGGGATTACATACACTACGTGACTGGTAACATGCCAATGGTGAATATCTCAATGCTTGCTGAGTGATTGGCCAGTCTGGTAGAAAAGTCAAGTCGTCAAGAGTGCAACATGTCTGATATATTGGGGACCATAAAGTGTAACAATAAAAGCACAATGGAATATGTAACAGCAGCGGCAAAGTCCTCTCCGTCATCAAAACACTTCTCTGTAACTCTACGGCTAAGTCCTCAGTGGATCTCCAGCCTCTATTCTTCTCGTGTGTGTACTCACTGCTTCCTCCACCACCAATCTCCCTGAGTAGGTCTATTCCCAGCCACATTGGCATTTGGTGTTTTCATCTATGTGAAACTAACTCAAACTCAAAATGATAAATAACTGGAAATCGAAAAAACTGTGACATTGGTGCAGCGGCTCCTAAATTAAACACCATCCATCCAATCTACATGGCCCAAATCCCACCCTCAAAGCTCCTCCCACTCGTTGCGTTAGTAACACACCATTCACCTGCTCACGTTAATCTATTTATCCACAGTTATAAAACGGCGACATTCAGGTCTCAAGCGATCAGATTTATAGGGGAGGAGCCTGCCCTGTCCTGGAAGGTCTACAACAATGGTGTGTGGCTGGATTTCGGGTGGATCTGGGGTGATTTTGGGTGGATTGTCATGGGGGTCATTTTACTGTTTTTGGAATGTCTGTCATACCAAATCCTATAATTCACACATCAAAGGTCTTCACCCTCCCCCCCTACTAACCAACTACAACACAGATGTGCGGGTGTGCGCCAGTGGTGATGAGTCTGTCATACTATCAATGCAAAAGGATAGGCAGATTTCCTAGTTACAAAGCCAGGTCTTATGGGCGTGACACGCCATACTCTGCCCAGGCTGGCATGCTGGTGGAGTTACCAGTGATAATGTGAGCTTGCTGCCCGCCCTGCGCAGGATTTTCTCCATGTTGCTTGTCTGTATGTCCTCCCAGCGCACTTTCCACAGCTCTGCGGCCAACTCCTTCTCCAGGCGTAACTTCCTGCGAGACAGAGACATCGAAACCCATTCAACAGACATGAAAATACAGCCTACTGCTAAGAAAAGCCCAATTGACTGACCGATCCTGCCGACTTCTCCTCCATACCACGCAGCAATGCAAGTCCCCAATGACCCTACCATCAACTACAACTGTTATTTTACTAACTTATGTGTCAAGTGCTCCTCAACCACTTAGACTGTAAGGTCTTTGTTCCAGATCGCTGTGTGTTAGTGGTACTCTCAGCGAACAGAGCACATAATTATGTTCTTCTCTCACGTTTGTCGTGCACAAGAGCCGCTCTCCAGCCTCACGTCCCCCGCGCCTCAATTATAATTCTCAGCTTCTGTGGAGGCCAGAACCTCGGATGCTCTCGGAAATCTCTCCTTAATCCTCACACTTTCCCCTCTCGCTTTTGAAAGCTGAAGTCACACAGCGCTCCCATCCAATTACAGCTCTCATGGAAACAGAGAGCCGATCTGCGGGCACCTAATGACACTTCTCCCTCCCTCCGCTGTCTACCAGGACACGGAGAATAGCCATTTTCAATTAGCAGCAGCAAGGTCGAGGCAGCGGGAAAGGAGAGACGAGCAGAGTGGAACGAGAGAAGCGCCTCTGCCAGGGCGGGAGAATACCTGTATATGAAGATGGAGGAGACGGCTATGAGCAGCAGGATGATGCAGATCACTATGGAGGTGATCTCCAGGACGGAGAAGCTGGCTGTAAGAAAACAACATAACACAGACATGGTGAAATCAGCTCAGACGCCAGACACGCCACTCACATAGTCCAGCACTGAGGGAGAGGGTATGACAGAGTGGTGATGTCACTCCAAATGCCAGGGTCACCCAACCTCCTGCGTGCTTTCCATGAGTCCTTGACCCCCCCCCCCCACTCTCCATGTGTGAGCAGAGGAACTAAGACCCCAGAAAGGCGTTTTTTTAAGGCCCTTCCAAATTGTGCACTTTCAGGCCCCTGTTTCAGACCCTCTCTCTCTTGTGGACATAATAATCATCAGTGCCTCCAAAGGCATTCTGCAATAGAGGTTGTTGGAGCCCTGCACGGGTCGTCCGGTTGCCGCTGCGATGGCCCGTTCTTGACACTGATACAGCCAAAAGCTTCATTGCGGCTGTACCGTTGTCAGGTACAATGGTGAATGCTCTTATTTCAGCAAGGTACCCGTACTGGTTAGGGTTAGGATGTGGAGGGAGGGAAGGAAAGGGAGGTTTTGGATGCAGAGAGGGGAGGGTTAAGCTACAGGGCGAGGATGGTTAGGGGAAGGTTAAGGTTAGGTTGCAGAGAGGAGAGGGTTAGGCTGGGCGATGAGCATAGTTAAAGTAGGGTTAGACTGCAGGATGACGATGGTTAGGGTCACAGTAGGGTTAGGGTTAGACTGCGAGGCAAGGATGGGCAAAAATGAGCATGACGCTTTGCTGCTAAGGCCCGACGGTAACCTGCACCCCTGCCACGTGTGCACAACACGCAAAGCACATACATACTCTTCATGCACTCTGGGTTATTGCCGTCAAAGCCACAGTCCGGCACATCATTGGGGATCCTATTACCCGGCCAATGGATCTCCCGGCCAGGCACCATGATGAGGGTCTTTAGAGTCCCGTTGTAATTGGCCACAATCTATGGAGATTAGAGAGAGGATCATGTCATCCCAGGGCTCGATCCTGCCTTTTATCCTGACATTTCCGCAGCTCCACAGACACATACCTGAAAGTCCCCACTGTCCTTAGACAAGTCCCAGAGAGAGTAATCATTCTCCCGGTCCCCATTGTCATCGATTTTCATGAAGCCGGAGACCCCTGTGACACAGAAAGAACGTTACAGCAGTGATACTGTGCACTATCATCCTATCACTGATACCGGAACCCTGACATTACAGCAGTGATACTGTGCACTATCATCCTATCACTGATACCGGAACCCTGACATTACAGCAGTGATACTGTGCACTGTCATCCTAATACTGATACCTGGACCCTGACATTACAGCAGTGATACTGTGCATTATCATCCTATCACTGATACTCGGACCCTGACATTACAGCAGTGATACTGTGCATTGTGCTATCATCCTATCACTGATACCAGGACCCTGACATTACAGCAGTCATACTGTGCATTTTCATCCTATCACTGTACCGGAACCCTGACATTAGAACAGTGATACTGTGCACTATCATCCTATTACTGATGCCCGGACACTGACATTACAGCAGTAATACTGTGCACTATCATCCTATCACTGATACCAGAACCCTGACATTACAGCAGTGATACTGTGCATTGTGCTATCATCCTATCACTGATACTAGGACCCTGACATTACAGCAGTGATACTGTGCATTATCATCCTATCACTGATACCTGAACCCTGACATTACAGCAGTGATACTGTGCACTATGCTATCATCCTATCACTGATACCTGGACCCTGACATTACAGCAGTGATACTGTGCACTATCATCTTATCACTGAACCTGGAACCCTGACATTACAGCAGTGATACTGTAAACTATCATCCTATTACTGATATTGGAACCCTGACATTACAGCAGTGATACTGTGCATTGTGCTATCATCCTATCACTGATACCAGAACCCTGACATTACAGCAGTGATACTGTGCACTATCATCCTATAACTGATACCGGAACCCTGACATTACAACAGTGATACTGTGCACTATCATCCTATTACTGATACCCGGACACTGACATTACAGCAGTGTTACTGTGCACTATCATCCTATCACTGATACCCGGACACTGACATTACAGCAGTGATACTGTGCACTATCATCCTATCACTGATACCCGGACCCTGACATTACAGCAGTGATACTGTGCATTATCATCCTATCACTGATACCGGAACCCTGACATTACAGCAGTGATACTGTGCACTATCATCCTATCACTGATACCGGAATTCTGACATTACAGCAGTGATACTGTGCACTGTGCTATAATCCTATCACTGATACCGGGACCCTGACATTACAGCAGTGATACTGTGCACTATTATCCTATCACTGATACCCGGACCCTGTCATTACAGTAGTGATACTGTGCACTGTGCTATCCTCCTATCACTGATACCCAGACCCTGGCATTACAGCAGTGATAGTGTGCATTATCATCCTATCACTGATACCGGAACCCTGACATTACAGCAGTGATACTGTGCACTGTGCTATCATCCTTTCACTGATACCCGGACCCTGGCATTACAGCAGTGATACTGTGCACTATCATCCTATCACTGATACCCGGACCCTGACATTACAGCAGTGATACTGTGCACTATCCTTCTATCACTGATACCCGGACCCTGACATTACAACAGTGATACTGTGCACTGTGCTATCATCCTGTCACTGATACCCGGGCCCTGGCATTACAGCAGTGATACTGTGCACTGTGCTATCATCCTATCACTGATACCCGGGCCCTGGCATTACAGCAGTAATACTGTGCACTGTGCTATCATCCTATCAGAACCCTGTGATTTTGCGCTCGGATGCCTGGGACGCTGGCTGTGCACCTCTGGATGGTCCCCATTGTGTGAGTCCGGATATTGCTCCTTGCATATAAGAACCCTCTGCCCTGAGCCTCTATATATAATGGCTATAGATTGCTTTGTCTGTCCTGTGGGATCCTTTGTGTTGTGTATTCACATTGAGATAATGAGCTGCGAAATACTATAGATCTACAGCCTGAATCAATATCTCCAGACGTCAGGCGTTATGAGGCTGTAGACGGTTTCCATAGCGGTGTGTACATTATTACATAGGCTCATAGCCCTGCTGGGAGGTAATAACATCCACAGCCGCTGCATTTCTCCGGTACTCCAGCGTCACCGCAGCATTGTCCCCGGAGACAGCGTCACGCACCTTCCTCACCCATTAAGCACCCCGAAACAGAGGAAAGAGGGGGATGCACCTGTCCCCTCTGTTCCTTTCCGATGTGATGGAGTATGTCTAAGGGGGGGACAGTGAGCTTTGCACGAGGCACTGAGAGGGGGATGTGTAGGCGGTGTGGGGGGGTCAGTATGAGAGGTGGGCATACAGATAATATAAGAGAGCGAAACAATCGCAAAACACTCGCTCTTTACAATCTGCGAATGAATGCGCTGCAAATGCCTCAATCGCAACAATATCTGCGTGATCCAGCGGTCTGACATTTGTTTTCCGCCATGTTCTGAAGGCAGAGCAGGCTGCGGATGGGAGCGCAGGGGTAATACTTAAACGTAAAGACATGTTTAACAGCACCTGTGCTAAACTTCCAATCCATAACCATATGCAGTGGATAACTGGAAGTCGCCAATCGCAAAGCCGCCGCAAGTCCAAAAGCCAGGACCACGATCTAATCTGATTATACAGGGACTGGTGACTAATAGAACACAATAAAGCTTTCACATTAATCCCACCTATGGGGGGAAAGAAACCAGGCACATAGCCAGGGAAACGAGGATTGGGTGAATGAATGACGGGGAGAAAGTGCTGCTGAGGGATAGAGAGAAGGAGGATACGGACTCCGATCCTGAGAGCTTACAATCTAAACACTGCTGCTAACAGCTGTGATAACTGCATCAAAATCTATTACAGATTAACCACATAAACTTAACAACAGTGTAAGAAAATCCATTCAATGTCACGGACAATAGAGCGCGGGGCGAAGGGTGATGCATCTGATTAAATGGCGCAATGACCTCATACAATTTAACAAGCGCAAGAATCCATTAAACATCAAGAGGAATAAATCTGGGTGAACACATCATTAAGTTTTTCTCTAATTAATGTTTTCTGTTTGATGACCATGAAACGACTCCATCTTATAACCCCACCACCCACACACCTCCCAACCCACACACCTCCCATCCCCCACAGCGTCTACCCATCTCACCGCATGACGGAAAGGGTTAAACTTGCAAACTCTGTGCATAAACCCACACAAAGGGCGCGCGGTCTAATAAGACGTTAACGAGTGGATAATTTCCCTGAGTAGGGGCCATGAAACGACTCCATCTTATAACCCCACCACCCACACACCTCCCAACCCACACACCTCCCATCCCCCACAGCGTCTACCCATCTCACCGCATGACGGAAAGGGTTAAACTTGCAAACTTGCAAACAAAGGGCGTGTGGTCTAATAAGATGTTAACGAGCGGATAATTTCCCTGAGTAGGGGAAATTATAGCAGCAACCAAGGAGAGGAGAATGAGGTCTCAGAGGCACCTGGTTATGAGAACGCGGCTCTGTCATAAGACTATTGATGATTATGAACGTGGAGGGAGCCCCCAAACCAGGTACTAATACGATGCATCCACCATAGGCAGACTTGACGCACGGAGGACACGAGGGGGATTCGCGGATGGCAGGCTGGGGAATGAGGAATTAAAGTTATAAATCCTGGAAAAAAAAATATTACATACAGGAAAAAGAAGGATGGGCAAAAGAGTATTTGAAGAAACCTAGGATGTTAATAGTCATGTGTGGTTGTTGCTAAGATGTCTGTATAGAATGGAGATCGTTAGGATGTTGTATTTATTGGATGGTGGTCACTAGGATGTTTTATGTATTGCGTGGTGGTCACTAGGATGCTGTATGTATTGGGTGATGGTCACTAGGATGCTGTATGTATTGGGTGGTGGTCACTAGGATGCTTTTTGTATTGGGTGGTGGTCACTAGGATGCTGTATGTATTGGATGGTGGTCACTAGGAGGCTGTATGTATTGGGTGATGGTCACTAGGATGCTGTACGTATTGGGTGGTGGTCACTGGGGTGGCAGTGACTATCTGCATTGCATAGAGGTCACTATAAATCTCTTTATTGGTGAGTGAAATACTTGTCAGTAGGTTCTTTATTCTGTATTAATCCAGTTTACATATTTTTTGAACCCCGCCAATGGTTGATCCTGTCCACACGTGGCCTCTTGCAGATTGTTTTTTCCAGGGCCACTTTAAGTTCCCAATCCGCCCCTGGTTGTGATATTATAGATTTGATGAAGTGTCTCAGTCGCCCTTGTATCTGCACCTAAGACCCTGAACATAGATGAAGCTGCTTAGCACAGTCCATAGGGCATGGACCTGCTGAGACGGTAACCTGAGGGAGGCCGCAGGATGCAGGTTCTGTGATAATGAAGCATGGTGGGAGGGAAGGGTTATTAATGGACCAAGTGGTGTGTATTCCTGTGTATAAGCCTTTAACTCTCACCAACAGGAGCGTAACTAGAGGTGGCGCAAGGGGTGCAGCTGCTATGAGCCTGGAGGAGAGGTGGGCCTGTGGCAGACTCTTCCTATGCTCCGTCAGCCCCTGACAGCTCCTACCAGTCAGCGGTCCCACCCACCCAGTCTGTCATCATCCGCCCCTGCTCACCAATAAAGATTCTGTTCCACATGTGGTAGGTGACCGCGGAGGCGTTCTTCATACTGTAACCTTGAGTCCTGGTCTCGTTGACAGCATGCGCGTAGAGCATGATGGAATCGTAGAACGCAGCCGCCACCGTGTTCATCTGTAATCAACAGAGATACGTTATAATAAACATATCCCGTTACATAAACACACTTCCTCGCACATTGTCCTCACACACTCACTACTCTGGTGCCGTGTCACACACACGGACTCTCTCATTATCCTCTGAAGACCTCAGTGCTGACGCTGGCTCCTGGCCTAGATTTCATCTCATTGTCTTTTGCCCACGTCCCGATAATGAAACATTTCCTGC
>WWET01004832.1:41142-53048 GCA_011038615.1 Limnodynastes dumerilii
CCAAGTGGTACAATTCTCCAGCTCTTCAAACAACTTTGAGCGGGGGAGGGGGGCCGCCGGCCCTCTGAGGCATCTCAGATATTAGCACACGGGGCTTTGGTGTGTCTTGTAGCACATGCTAAGGACCTCAGCGGTGAGCAACTGGCATGACTTTTTTATACGTGATTTGCGCGTGCGCAGGACACGAATCGAATTCGGACACTAAAATTACAATTTTAAGTGGCACACACATTGCTATAGTCTTGCAATTGCTTTAAGAGTATTATGTTGATTTATAATTGGAATATTACATAGTATTTTTTTTTGTATTGTATTTTTTATGTATTTTTTGATCATTTTTATTGGTTTAGTGCGTTTTATGACATGTTAAGTGTCCACACTGATCCCAATCTTTTTAAACACTTTAATAGACACTGTACTTCATTACTATGGCACAGCGTGTCTGCCCGCATGTTACGCCATATTTGGAAGAAATCCATAGGACATCGTTGTGTGAGGTTATGGATCGGTCGCTTCCCGCCTCTATGGGATGCACAATCCGCTTCCATTTGGGAACCCGTCTGGATCGGAGCTTAGATGTGTAAGAATACCCCCAGCAGTAAGGTGATGGCACAGAAACATCTCCTTCTCCACCCAGTATCAAGTTTCCACTCACCAGAGTGCTCTCCAGCGTGAAATTAGGCGTGTAATGTCTCAGGTCTTCCAGGAACTGTCTATATTCTGGAGTTTCTGGCTCCTTGTATGTGATAATCATCACTGCCTGACCAGGAGAGACAACATGTCAGTGCACACTCTATAAGATCCATACAGCCAGGCTATTGGGCAAACAAGATTCACAGATCTAATACTTCAATAACCCCCATGCATTAAGCCCTCTATACAGGCATTAGAGATTAGATCGTCTAGCCTTCCTGTCTGGCATCTCACACATATAAATAGGGCACCGTGAGAGGGACATCAATTTAACTGACATCAAGGGGCGATAAGCAGCTCACATTCAGCCGCTGTATGTGAAGACTGTAATTGTAAACATGTTGGCACCTCAATCTATTCTTTCCAGCTTTCTTCCTTTCATTACCCACCCAAGGCTTTCGTGGTTATAAACTTGTATTTTTTTTTATCTTGCTTCTTGAATTGCTTCTATTTTTCATGTATTGGCGTTGCCTCTTCCCAAGACACTAATTCCTCTGTCCGGATTATTGCTGTTCCTCTATTCCAGCCCTCTCTAACCCGTTCCTCTCCAGTTCCCATCTAGCACTTCTTTTGCCTCCAAGGAAGATCTCTATTATGTCCTCTCCTGTCTAAGCCAGGGCTGATTTAGGTTTGTGGGGGCCCTTTGGCATTTAAACATTGGGGGAGCCCCCAACACACAAAAATACACACAAACACAGGCTCCCTCAGCTGTCCAGAGGGACGGATGTCCGTAATCTTCCTACTAAGAGCACTATCGTGGCTGCGGAACAGTGTTTTTAAGAGGAGGATGTCAATCATTTACATCCATCCTCCTAGACTGCTGCAGGAGCGCTGAAGACTAG
Organism: Limnodynastes dumerilii; assembly: GCA_011038615.1. Lineage (NCBI taxonomy): Eukaryota > Metazoa > Chordata > Amphibia > Anura > Limnodynastidae > Limnodynastes > Limnodynastes dumerilii. Next base: position 42,678 of record WWET01004832.1, read on the forward strand.
ATGATTGTGGGGGCCCTTTGTGTGTGGGGGCCCCGGGTTGACCTGTGGTTAACTCGGACTGGTAATACCTGGTGTTGTCCTCGAACTGCGGGCAATATGAGTCATACAGATTGGGAAGCTCGGTGTCTCATTCAGACAAGTTATAGCAGCCCATAAGTGCTGCTATTACTCAGCACATCTCTAATAACATACATGGGTTTCAAGGTTATTTGGAGGTTTGTGTTTACCTTAAAAGCCTCTTTGGCTTTGTCATCATTAACGTCTCCTCTTTGCCAGGGTCGTTGGTAGTCTGGGAAGCTGGTGCCCTGGAGACTGGCGCCGTATATATCAATGTAGAAGAAGACATATTCGCCGGAGCAGAGGCCGTGCCGGTGGGCGTGTAATATGAGTTGCCGAAAGATATCCGGAGAGCAGCAAGTATAGACAACTGGTGGAGGATGGAGAAAGGTGAGTCAAAGAGCCAGAGGACAGGGACACAATCCACCAATCAGTATGCAGGTTATTATTATTCTTTATTACCATAATACACAGAGCAGATCAGAGAACATTTAAAGCATCCGAGTGTAGATTATCTATACAGGATCAATGTAGATAGAACCCTGCTCTCCATTTACCCAAAACAGCCCTGCCATCCATATACCCAACACAGCCCTGCCATCCATATACCCAACACAGCCCTGCCATCCATATACCCAACACAGCCCTGCTCTCCAAATACCCAATACAGTCATCCATATACCCAACACAGCCCTGCCATCCATATACCCAACACAGCCCTGCCATCCATATACCCAACACAGCCCTGCCATCCATATACCCAACACAGCCCTGCCATCCATATACCCAACACAGCCCTGCCATCCATATACCCAACACAGCCCTGCCATCCATATACCCAACACAGCCCTGCCATCCATATACCCAACACAGCCCTGCCATCCATATACCCAACACAGCCCTGCCATCCATATACCCAACACAGCCCTGCTCTCCAAATACCCAATACAGTCATCCATATACCCAACACAGCCCTGCCATCCATATACCCAACACAGCCCTGCCATCCATATACCCAACACAGCCCTGCCATCCATATACCCAACACAGCCCTGCCATCCATATACCCAACACAGCCCTGCCATCCATATACCCAACACAGCCCTGCCATCCATATACCCAACACAGCCCTGCCATCCATATACCCAACACAGCCCTGCCATCCATATACCCAACACAGCCCTGCCATCCATATACCCAACACAGCCCTGCTCTCCAAATACCCAATACAGTCATCCATATACCCAACACAGCCCTGCCATCCATATACCCAACACAGCCCTGCCATCCATATACCCAACACAGCCCTGCCATCCATATACCCAACACAGCCCTGCCATCCATATACCCAACACAGCCCTGCCATCCATATACCCAACACAGCCCTGCCATCCATATACCCAACACAGCCCTGCCATCCATATACCCAACACAGCCCTGCCATCCATATACCCAACACAGCCCTGCCATCCATATACCCAACACAGCCCTGCTCTCCAAATACCCAATACAGTCATCCATATACCCAACACAGCCCTGCCATCCATATACCCAACACAGCCCTGCCATCCATATACCCAACACAGCCCTGCCATCCATATACCCAACACAGCCCTGCCATCCATATACCCAACACAGCCCTGCCATCCATATACCCAACACAGCCCTGCCATCCATATACCCAACACAGCCCTGCCATCCATATACCCAACACAGCCCTGCCATCCATATACCCAACACAGCCCTGCCATCCATATACCCAACACAGCCCTGCTCTCCAAATACCCAATACAGTCATCCATATACCCAACACAGCCCTGCCATCCATATACCCAACACAGCCCTGCCATCCATATACCCAACACAGCCCTGCCATCCATATACCCAACACAGCCCTGCCATCCATATACCCAACACAGCCCTGCCATCCATATACCCAACACAGCCCTGCCATCCATATACCCAACACAGCCCTGCCATCCATATACCCAACACAGCCCTGCCATCCATATACCCAACACAGCCCTGCCATCCATATACCCAACACAGCCCTGCTCTCCAAATACCCAATACAGTCATCCATATACCCAACACAGCCCTGCCATCCATATACCCAACACAGCCCTGCCATCCATATACCCAACACAGCCCTGCCATCCATATACCCAACACAGCCCTGCCATCCATATACCCAACACAGCCCTGCCATCCATATACCCAACACAGCCCTGCCATCCATATACCCAACACAGCCCTGCCATCCATATACCCAACACAGCCCTGCCATCCATATACCCAACACAGCCCTGCCATCCATATACCCAACACAGCCCTGCTCTCCAAATACCCAATACAGTCATCCATATACCCAACACAGCCCTGCCATCCATATACCCAACACAGCCCTGCCATCCATATACCCAACACAGCCCTGCCATCCATATACCCAACACAGCCCTGCCATCCATATACCCAACACAGCCCTGCCATCCATATACCCAACACAGCCCTGCCATCCATATACCCAACACAGCCCTGCCATCCATATACCCAACACAGCCCTGCCATCCATATACCCAACACAGCCCTGCCATCCATATACCCAACACAGCCCTGCTCTCCAAATACCCAATACAGTCATCCATATACCCAACACAGCCCTGCCATCCATATACCCAACACAGCCCTGCCATCCATATACCCAACACAGCCCTGCCATCCATATACCCAACACAGCCCTGCCATCCATATACCCAACACAGCCCTGCCATCCATATACCCAACACAGCCCTGCCATCCATATACCCAACACAGCCCTGCCATCCATATACCCAACACAGCCCTGCCATCCATATACCCAACACAGCCCTGCCATCCATATACCCAACACAGCCCTGCTCTCCAAATACCCAATACAGTCATCCATATACCCAACACAGCCCTGCCATCCATATACCCAACACAGCCCTGCCATCCATATACCCAACACAGCCCTGCCATCCATATACCCAACACAGCCCTGCCATCCATATACCCAACACAGCCCTGCCATCCATATACCCAACACAGCCCTGCCATCCATATACCCAACACAGCCCTGCCATCCATATACCCAACACAGCCCTGCCATCCATATACCCAACACAGCCCTGCCATCCATATACCCAACACAGCCCTGCTCTCCAAATACCCAATACAGTCATCCATATACCCAACACAGCCCTGCCATCCATATACCCAACACAGCCCTGCCATCCATATACCCAACACAGCCCTGCCATCCATATACCCAACACAGCCCTGCCATCCATATACCCAACACAGCCCTGCCATCCATATACCCAACACAGCCCTGCCATCCATATACCCAACACAGCCCTGCCATCCATATACCCAACACAGCCCTGCCATCCATATACCCAACACAGCCCTGCCATCCATATACCCAACACAGCCCTGCTCTCCAAATACCCAATACAGTCATCCATATACCCAACACAGCCCTGCCATCCATATACCCAACACAGCCCTGCCATCCATATACCCAACACAGCCCTGCCATCCATATACCCAACACAGCCCTGCCATCCATATACCCAACACAGCCCTGCCATCCATATACCCAACACAGCCCTGCCATCCATATACCCAACACAGCCCTGCCATCCATATACCCAACACAGCCCTGCCATCCATATACCCAACACAGCCCTGCCATCCATATACCCAACACAGCCCTGCTCTCCAAATACCCAATACAGTCATCCATATACCCAACACAGCCCTGCCATCCATATACCCAACACAGCCCTGCCATCCATATACCCAACACAGCACCAATGAGATTCTAGCTCTCACTTTCCTATTGGATATTAGAGAATGTCACCTAGAATCTCATTGGTTGCTATGGGCAACATCTCCACTTTTCCGCAGTTTAAATCTAGTTCACAATCTTGGCTTTTGGCAAATGGCGGTGAAGTAAGAAAAAAACACATAAAGCACAACATGAACAGAGCTTTGGTATATATGGACAATGCCAATATAAATGACAGCGGGTGACATCGGTTACGTGGGCAAAAGTTAAGGTAGGGTTTGGAAAGCGGATCTCAGACAGAATACATTCATTCAAGGGGTGTGACAAGGGGAGTGTATAGAAGGTACGCACGCGTTAATACGCTACGCGAGTAAACGTATTGCAAGCGGAGTTCTGGATCTACCCCAATGCCACTATAAATATCATAAAGAGCTTTGGTCTATATACACAATGCCAATATAAAATACATTGATTACATGGCATTGATTTATCATAAAGAGCTTTGGTCTATATACACAATGCCAATATAAAATACATGGATTACATGACATTGATTTGGAGGGGAAAACAGGTCATTGTAAAATACATTCTAATACTGCAAAATGAGATGAAATTTGTAAAGAAGAGACTGAACTATGAATAATAACATTCCTCGGAAACGATCAGAATACTCAGAGTAACAAATCAGAAAGTAACAGCATAGAAGGTGCCAGCAGATGAGAGCCACACGGCACATACAGTCTGTCCAGCTGTTTATTTTGAACTATACCGTCCCTACACCCTATTTTCACCTTATTTTAGTTTGAGATTTAGGATATCCTTATATTTATCCCCAGCTTGGTTACACTGTGTTAACCTCACTAGCCTCAGATGTGACGTTATTTTAATCTACTATCCTTTCAGAGAAGTCATTTTTGTGCACATTCCCTCTGAACCTTCCACCCTCCAGTTCATAGAGTTTTAGTTTTTAGTGCTCAAATAATACTTTTCCATTGTGAAATGCCCCCTCAATACCTGGCTGCACCCATTGAGATATGTGAAAGCTGCTATCATATTCCTCTGTCCCTTTTCTAATCCAAGCTATATATGTTACCACCTATAGTCTCTTTGTATGTTGTGTGACACAGGCCATGCACCATTTTAGTTGCTCTTCTTGGCACAGTATCTAATGTATTTATGTCCTTCTGGAGATACAGCTCCAGCACTGAATATAGTATTCCAGGTGAGGCCGCACCAATGACCTATAAAGGGGCATCACTACTTCTCCTCTTTTGCTACTAATTCTTCTCCTTATACAACCCAGCATCTGTTGGGATGGTGGAAAAGAAGATATGTAGCAGGCCATAACCAATGATAGACAGGGAGCATGCAACCAGCCAGCATTGACCAATTTCCCCAGCATCTGAGAAGGAATCCCAAACATAACTAATTCTGAGAAAGTCCTATCCAAGAAAGAGACGACTGCACGGAAGATCCGGGACAAAGTATCCTCCACGGAGGCTGACAGAAAAGCCAAGACGCTTGCTGCAGTCTCTGACACAGGAACACGATGACTGACAGAATGAAAAGCAGAACAGGGAAAGATAAATTGCAGCACTCAAGGGAGAGATGCAAAGACGGGACGTAGAAGCAAAAATTCTGGAGCATCAACACAATCTCAGAAACAAACTGTGAAGAGGATAAAGAAGTGGAGACATTGAAAAGTGTGTAAAGAGAGAATCAGAGGATAAACTTGAATATGAGACCAAGGAATGTCAGAGGACAGAGTTTTTGATGGAATCCTTGCTTGGCTTATATACAGGACAAAACCAAATTGGATTTTAACCGTTCACTATGTGAGAAGATAGAGAACTTGCAAAATGCAAATCCAGAAGTTTAAAAATAAACATAAACAAGTTCCTGACAACCCGTCACCCACCAGTGAGAGCTGTCAAAACGTGAAAAAGAGACTTATAAAAGGTCATCCAGGCTGGGAAGAGTGAGCGCAGTGTGTCTGAGGACGAAGAGAAGACCTTTCTACACAATAAGATGAAACCCTCAAGGAAACACAGGCTCTTATAAACCATAAAAATGGATTTATTTATCAAAATATCTCAGATTTTACGATGGTTAAAGACAAAGGAAGATGATACGATGATACAAATGATACGATGAAGACATTGAATATAAAATGAGACGAGATAGAGGTCCAGAAAGCACGAGTGTAGAGTGTGACAGAATGTGCTGGTGAATAGAAGCAGATTGTCGGTGACAGGACTGGTCGAGGTCTTAGTCAGTGAGAATAAAATATCTTTGATAGAGGTTATTATCTGCTTACTGCATTGTGTAGAAGTTGTGGTCTCCTTAAGGAATAGAGCCATAGGAAGGGTCATGGCAAAGGTAGAGAGGAGTAATATCACAGCCTTAAGAAAGGAAGACTTGTCATTGACATGAAAGAAGAAAAGGACAAGACGAGTCAGAGGAAGACGGTGAGAGCAGGTTTATTGTGCAGGAGATATCTGCATGTTCCCAAGGAGATGAAGATAGCTTCAGATTTGGAGAAGGGCAAAGGCTCCAACTTGTTGATTCAGTACCATCCATAGAGTTGTGTCTGAGCTGGGCAATATTTCAACAGCATGAGAAGAACGAGGATGGTTTTGGACATCCCAGAACCACTGATAGAAGGAGAACATTGACTGCGGTCAATGTAAAAGAGGTTGTGAGCCAGGGAGCAAGATATGTGATGTGCAGGTGAGATGTGTGCTCAAGAGACTCACATAATAGAGGGAGATGAAAGTCCAAGGTGACCAGGACCTTGGGCCAGATTTACTAAGCTGCGGGTTTGGGAAAGTGGAGATGTTGCCCATAGCAACCAATCATATTTTAGCTGACATTCTCTAGTATGTAAAAAGAAAGTGAGAGCTAGAATCTGATTGGTTGCTATAGGCAACATCTCCTCTTTTCCAAACCCGCAGCTTAGTAAATCTGACCCCTTGTGTTCTGGCCACTGGTGAGATACATGCCAAGTCACGAGGTCTTGTATGGTGTCCAGGAAAAAAATCTCCTAAAATGGAAGAATGAAGATTCTGCAAAGCAAACAATCAGACTATACCAATAGGTTGCTAAGGGCAACACCTGCATTTTTCCCTTTTTAGCGCTTTTAGTAAATCCCCCTCCAGCTGTTTATTCCCTGGCGCTCACTATATTTGTTTTCCTGCATTGGCACCATGTTTGTGTTCCGGAATCGGAGTTTACTCGGTGGAGAGGCTTTTGTAGGAAAGGGTTAAAGGGAAATATGATATTTAGGTTACGATCGCTCGCTGCGGTGGCCATTGGGGATATGGAGATGAAGACCCCCCTCCTGGCCGGGTCTCAGCTGTTCTGTGGTAGCCGGGGAACCCCACAGAGCACCTTGCTGCCATGAGTGACATCTCATGAATATAGAGGGCAGATAATCAGCGGGGCTGTTGGCGTGCGGGGGATTAGGCAGCGCCAGGGCTGGAGACAAGCGAGTGCCCTGCTCTTGATAATTTTACACTATTTTTCCCATAATTCCTATTATTTCCTGTGCCCAGCCTCAGCCTCTCGCCCGCCAGTAGACTTTAAACGTTGGACGTCACTGTCTGTGGTCTGCAGTAGGGCTGAAGCCTGCGGACCATGGAGCCGATGCGTGCATCGATGCCAGGAAACGGCTGAGGGTCACTTATGTCTCTGGACACGGCTCAGTGACGGTGACATTAGACGTCATATTGTCCTGATGACCTCAGAGGAGTTTCACAACTTACACTTTCTTACTAATCCAAAGACAAGTGACCTGAAACATGACCCTATCCGGAGGACGTGTCAGAGGGACGCAACCAATAGATGACCTACCGGAGGGGGAGGTGGAATATGTAACCTACCGGGGGTGGTTACCAGGGTTAGGGGGCGGGGAGATAATATATAACCTACCAGAGGGAGGGGGGGGGATATATAACCTACCAGGGTGTAGTTACCAGTGTGAGGGGGTAGAGAGATGTTATATAACCAGTAGTATTGTTATGATGTATTGTGGGTCACTGCAGGGTAAGTATTATGTAGGTTAATACAAGGGCAGGAACATTACAGGTATGAGCAGGGAAAATGTTATGAAGGTGACAGCAGTGCTTGTATTATATAGGTGACAGCAGCGCTTGTATTATATAGGTGACAGCAGTGCTTGTATTATATAGGTGACAGCGGTGCTTGTATTATATAGGTGTCGGACAGGTGTTATATGACATAAAGGCCAGTATTATATAAGTGACAGCGGTGCTTTTATTATATAGGTGACAGCGGTGCTTGTATTATATAGGTGTCAGACAGGTGTTATATGACATACAGGCCAGTATTATATAGGTGACAGCAGGGTGGCATTATGAAGGTCACTGCGGAGCACGTATAATACACGTGACATGTAGGTAGGTATGTTTTAGGTGACAGATGGGAATTATATGACAAATAAGCAGGTATTATATCGGTGACAGTGGTATTATATAGGTGATGGGGTATTCTGATGAGTATTATAAGACAAACAAGCAGGTATTGAATAGGTGGCACGGGTACTATATAGGTGATGGGCAGGTATCATATAGTTGATGAGCAGGTACTATATACATGATGGCAGGTATATATAGGTGATGGATAGGTATTATATAGGTGATGGTGTACTATATATATGACGGGGGTATTATATAGGTGATGGGGGTATTATCTAGATGATGGGGTATTATATAGTTGAAGGGGTAATAAATAGGTGATGGGGTATTATATAGGTGACGGGGGTATTATCTAGATGACGGGGTATTATATAGGTGACAGGGTACTATAAAGGTGATGGGGGTATTATATAGATGATGGGGTATTATATAGGTGACGGGGTATTATATAGGTGACTGGTGTATTATATAGGTGACGGGGGTATTATCTAGATGACGGGGTATTATATAGGTGACGGGGGTATTATCTAGATGACGGGGAATTAGATAGGTGATGGGGGTATTATCTAGGTGACGGGGGTATTTTCTAGATGACGGTGGTATTATCTAGATGATGGGGTATTATCTAGGTGACGGGGGTATTATATAGGTGATGGGGTATTATATAGATGACGGGGTATTATTATCTACATGACGGGGTATTATCTACATGACGGGGTTCTATATAGGTGATGGGCATGTATTGTATGACTTCTGGCAGGGGTTAATCTCAGGAATGTGCGGGAGAGCGGGAGCCAGCGGGCTTCCTCCTTCTGCCCCGAATCCTTCCCCAGGAAGAGAAGTGGAAGCTGCAGCGAGGGCGGTGATGATCCCGGCCCGGCTTCCTTCCCGCGTGTCAGCACATCATATGATGATAAGATGCGTGTACGTATTGACGTGTGCGCGTGTGCGCGTGTGAGCTTGTCAGTGTGCTGGACACATGGAGAGGCGACCTGTGAGGGTTATATAGTGCTGGACACATGGAGAGAGAGCTGTGAGGATTATATAGTGCTGGACACATGAAGAAGAGACCTGAGAGGATTATACAGTGCTGGACATATGGAGAGAGACCTGTGAGGGTTATATAGTGCTGGACACATGGAGAAGGGACCTATGAGGGTTATATAGTGCTGGACACATGGAGAGAGACCTGTGAGGGTTATAAAGTGCTGAACACATGGAGAAGAGACCTGTGAGGGTTATAAAGTGCTGAACACATGGAGAGGAGACCTGTGAGGGTTATAAAGTGCTGGATACAGGGGGAGAAACCTGTGAGGGTTAAATAATGCTGGATACAGGGGGAGAGACCTGTGAGGATTATATAGTGCTGGACACATGGAGAGGAGACCTGTGAGGGTTATATAGTGCTGGACACATGGAGAAGTACCTGTGAGGGTTATATAGTGCTGGACATATGGAGAGGAGACCTGTGAGGGTTATATAGTGCTGGACACATGGAGAAGAGACTTGTGAGGGGTATATAGTGCTGAACACATGGAGAGGAGACCTGTGAGGGTTATAAAGTGCTGGACACATGGAGAGGAGACCTGTGAGGGTTATATAGTGCTGGACACATGGAGAGGAGACCTGTGATGGTTATATAGTGCTGGACACATGGAGAGGAGACCAGTGAGGGTTTTATAGTGCTGGACTCATTAAGAGGAGACCTGTGAGGGTTATATAGTGCTGGACACATGAAGAATAAGACCTGTGAGGATTATACAGTTCTCTGTGCCCAGGGCTGGGGTGGGTGGCATGCAGTTGGGGCTGGGTTTGCTTGGTAACAATGAGTCTTACTCCACAGCTGGCACGATGCCCTCAGCCACAGGAAGCTTCTGTGCCCGTCCCCTCCCACCCCCCACCTTACCAGCGTAAACCATAAAATGGCTGTGTGAGCGCTTCACAGCTCCGGGTAATGGTAAATGGTTATTCATTCACCGTATCCGTAACCAGCTGACTCCCCTCCATAACAATGCTTTAACCCTTTTATTGCTGGCAGGACCTTATTACACATAGACAGCGATT
>WWET01004832.1:58961-82678 GCA_011038615.1 Limnodynastes dumerilii
TTTTTTAGGGGATAAATCCTCTTTTTCTTTTTATTTATTTAAAAAAAGGAATTTGTTTGTATTTACTTTTTACTATTTTTTATAATGGATATATTGTATTGGTGTCCCATTTAGATATTGATGCAAATAGTTACAATATGTCAGATCATGCACATACAAATGTTACACTGTGTCCCAACATTAGCAACAGTTTCTTATTCCAATGTTCTTTGATAGTCCACTGGCTATCTATCTAGCGCAAAATACAGTGTTCGTTAGATGCAATTAAAGTTAAGGATTTTTCTCACCCAGTTCCGATGAACCTGCGGCGATTGTTCTTTTTTTCTTATTTTTCCCTTATGGTGATGCGGATTAATTGTTGCGTCCTTTCCAGTGTGAATTCACGGTGTGTTGTGATCCGCCGTTCATTTAGCAGCTTGGTACCGATGTACTGGTGCTGTCTCTCGTCTTCTCCGTCTCGTGCACGTTGTTTACCTTCTGCGGCTCCTCCTCTCTCCTGGGCTGCGCCTTCTCCTCGGGTCCGGGCTGTCACAGGGGGTTGGATGGTTCAATTGCCATCGTGAAGGTGTGCATTACGAGCAAATAGGAGACAAAAGCAGGCATCTAAGTGCAGTATCTTTATTAATCACTCTTTAAAGCGGTGAAATATACTCACAAGATAAAAGCTTGTGTCAATGCATATAAATGGGAAATTTGATGTCCACCAATGCGTTTCATCCGAAGACTTCTTCTGGGTGTATCTGAATACATCCTGAAGAAGTCTTCAGGGTGTATTCAGATAGAGCGATTAATAAAGATACTGCACTTAGATGCCTGCTTTTGTGAATAAAATTAGAATGCAATCTAACTAAAAAAGAAAGAGGCATTAAAAAACTTTAAGGAAAGGAGAATGCTCAAACATATAAGAATGCTCGAACACTCCTGGAGGATTTCTTGTCGGCCCAGGCTAAGCAGGCCCTTTTGTTTTCGAAACATAAGTACTTTAGATGGGGAAATAAGACGGGGAAACTATTAGCATCCATGACACGTATTGAGAGAAGGAAAAGCTATATTCTTTCAATTAAACATCCCTCGTCACACACACTCCTATATAACAGTAAGGACATATTACAGCAGTTCCATAATTACTTCACGTCCCTCTACCAGAGACAATCTATCCCGGTTCCTCTTCAGGACCAGCTGTTGGCTACAGCCAAACTACCACGATTGACTCCAGAGCAGAGGGAGATATTGGAGGCTGATATCACGTTAAGAGAAGTGCAAAAAACAATTTCCAGTCTTCATTTAAACAAGTCTCCGGGCCCTGATGGCTTTATTATAAAATGCTCAAAGAGGAACTCAGTCCTACTCTACACGCCTTATATCAGCATATCCATCGTCACAATCCTCCGTTTCCCACGTTCAATGAGTCCTACACAACACTCATACCGAAACCGGGTAAGGACCCCCTTGATCTTAATTCTTATAGACCCATCACTTTGCTCAATACTGATTTCAAGATCTTGAGTAAGGTGATGGCAAATCGTTTACAATCAATTTTACCCCAGATCTTAAACCATCACCAACTTGGCTTTGTGGAAGGCCGTCACTCAGTTCGTGGGATACGAATGGCAATAGCGGCGGTGGTAGCAGCTTCCCAGACCCCCCAGCAGGAACAAATGCTCTTAAGTCTTGAAACACACAAGGCTTTCGATACCATCTTGTGGCCTCACCTGTTCACGGTTATGGAACATAGATTGTTCTCTCCCGACTTTGTTAACCTTATTAGGTACTTTTATACTACACCAATGACACGTTTACTAATAAATGGAATGCGTGGGGAACCGATCTTTATGGAGAGAGGGACCCGCCAGGGTTGCCCCTTGTCTCCCCTCCTTTTTAATATTGCGATTGACCCTCTGTTACGCATTCTCCAGTTGTACCGTAGCTTCGAAGGCATAAGGATTGGTGCGCGGGAGATTAAATTAACCGCCTTCGCGGATGATTTGTTGTTGTTTATTTCCAAGCCAAAGGATTCCTTGTCCCTGATACTGGATAAGGTGTCGGAATTTGGTAGGATTTCGGGCCTGGAGGTGAACACGGCAAAGTCGACGGCAATGCTTCTGCGACCGGGTGTGTGTTGTCCGAGTTGGGGGCGTTCTATTCCTTTACAATGGGTTGAGGAGTCCTTCACATATCTAGGTATTCTCTTACCTAAAAATCACTTTTCTTTATATCGCTTAAATATTTCTCGGGCTATTGGGGAGATTGTGGAGGAATTCAAGAAATGGGATCATTTACAGCTCTCCTATTTAGGCCGAGCAAACTTAATAAAAATGGTATCCTTTCTGCGATTACTATATCTGATCCAATCCCTGCCCCTTTTATTTTCTGGGAAAGACGCACGTCACATCACGGCCTTATTTCGTACTTTTATATGGCAAGGTGGTAGAGTTAAAATCAGTATGCGGAAACTATGCCAGACAAAAGCTAATGGAGGCATTAACTTTCCTAATGTCACTGACTATACCCAGGCAGCTGGGCTACGATACCTGCAGGACTGGCTTCATACCTCTGACTTATATGCTGACTCGAGAATGGAGGCCCAATTTCTCCCAAATATGGATCTAGTATCCTTTTTGCACTCCCACGATCTTGACGTTCCTCAGGCCATACGTGATAACCCTTTATTGTGGAATGTAAGGAGAATTTGGCACATTCTCCGCCGTAGGATGGGGTTGAACATTTACAAATCTCTTCATCTCCCTCTTCTAAAGAATCCCAACTTCCTTGGCGGTGAGGCATCCTACCCCTTTGCCATCTGGAGAGTCAATGGAATTCATTCTATATGACAACTGGTAGATCAGTCTTGCAAAAAAGTTCTCTCCTATGCACAAGTGGTTTCAAAATTTGAGATGGTGGCGGCGTATCCCGTGGCTTTCCTTCAGGCACAGCATTATGTATCGGCTATAATATAGCAGGAAAAAAGGCTATAATGCAGGAATGGCTCCATCCTTCCACCCCTTCGTTATCTCTTTTTAAAGTCAAATTGTTCAATTTGTTTCGGATGGCCTGGGTGGAAACCCTGCTAGAGAAAGAGAGAAAAGTGGGGAAATTTTTTCTAGTATGGGAAACTTACATTTCTTATCTATATCATAATGTCAAGCTACAAATATACAATAGTCTGAAGCACACCTCATGGTATGAATATAGGTTACTTGATAATGACCCGCCCATAGAATTGTATTGGCTGCCCAGGGTCTTGCAAGCACGGATGTCGTCTCCTCCTCCATATGTTGGTCTTCATTGTTTTCTTTTGACGTCTTCTTGCATGCACGGTCTATAACTAATATCGCATTGTTGCACTGGACATTAAATGGTCTTTGTCTGTTATTTTATGGTATAATCTGCAAGTTAAAGGACAGGATTTAAGTACGTGTATCTCTCAGACTGCTTTGTGCACATGTGATGATATGTACTCGCTCATACTGTATGTTTTCCTGAATGCACCTTAAATAAAAAAATTTAAATAAAAAAAAAAAAGGACATAGAACCTGTTGTTAATTTATTTGAATCCCACCACTGCGGAGATGTAATGAAGGATCCGGACATGTGCGAGTGTTTGGTTCAGGGAATGTTCCTGGAAGGTCAACTCGCTCTAGTAATACCTACGGCTGGCCAGGATGCTGACGTTCTTTGTTGAGTGGCTGGGGGGAAGTGACCGGGCCAAGGGGGGAGTGTGAGATGAAGAATTGCCGGTCATGCAGGTCCTTCTCCAGCGTCTGAAGTAGGAGCAATCGCTGGGTGTGTAGAAGGAGGTGACATGGTTGGACATGGTTTTGTTTGTGGAGCTGGGATGCTTTGTAACGTGATGGAGGAGACAGAGGACCTGTGGTTTGCCCATATGTTTGGGATGAAACAGAGCATCTTGTCGGCACCTGGACAGAGGCGGAACTAGCGAGTTGTCGGCCCAGGTGGGTTAGATGACCTAACCGTCCCTGTCACGCCAGCTCCTTTCTAGGTGGCCCATCCTTTCAGCCCACACTGGCAGCATTCAGTCCAATGTGACAATATATCAATATTATATATTAGTTGTAGAGAAAGGAGCCAAAGTTTTATCTTTTTACTATTATTGTTTCCTTTATCCACTAAAAGTAACCACTACCCGCAGGAGACGCCATTATCCTTTTTGTTATTGTACCACTAATACCCCCTGTGCCATGTGCCGCCCACCCCCTGCCGCTCTGTTCCTGGAATCCAGTGACTTCTGATCACACCTCAGCCAGCGGCGATGCAGAGAGCGTGGGCCCCCGTGGCTGCACTCGTAATGAAACGCTCTACAATCTGCAGTGAAGTGATAAGAGCAGAGAGCAGGGTATCTGTATCCTGAGCACTTTGTAATGTCAGTTCATAGGAAGTGTGTTCTGCCACGCCGGGCACCGTGCCACGTCAATATACTCACACGCCTGGCCCGGACAACATGGCCGCCGTGTCCAGTGTTATGCAAGCATCAGACTGCCCTGCAGGGGATTGGTGAACCGCTGGCACAAATAACAAAGTGTTTTATGTACAGAGCATGACCGGGGGTGTCCCAGAGACAGCTGCTGAGGAAGCAGACCCCCTCCCCTGCCGCTACCATATACCACAAGACGACTGTTATACGGAATACCCTCTGCCATTATCCCCTCCAATCACAGAGCTGCCCCCTCTGCCATTACCCCCCCCCCCCTCACAGAGGGACACAAAACTGCCCAGTGGATGTGGACAGTGTAGTGGGTACTCAGCCTGTGGTATGAGGGGTGATGGTAGAGGGTACTCAGCCTGTGGTATGAGGGGTGATGGTAGAGGGTACTCAGACTGTGGTATGAGGGAGTGACGCTATGGAAGACGTACTCAGCCTGTGGTATGAGGGAGTGACGGTAGAGGGTACTCAGCCTGTGGTATGAGGGAGTGACGGTAGAGGGTACTCAGCCTGTGGTATGAGGGAGTGACGGTAGAGGGTACTCAGCCTGTGGTATGAGGGAGTGACGGTATAGAGGGTACTCAGCCTGTGGTATAAGGTTATGACCCTGGCAGAGGGGGTGATGGTATAGAGGGTACTCAGCCTGTGGTATAAGGGTGTGACGGTATAGAGGGTACACAGCCTGTGGTATGAGGGGTGATGGTATAGAGGGTACTTAGCCTGTGGTATAAGGAGGTGACCCTGGCAGAGGGGTTGATGGTATAGACGGTAGTCTCTGAACTGCTGCTTTCTCCTCTTATCTCCTGTCACCTCTCACACAGGGACATTAGAGGGTTTCCGGGAAAGGGGACAGCGGGAAGTGTCCCTTTAAACGTGAGCATTGTTTGGGAGCTCAGGGTTCCCCTGTGTGACGGTCAGGATGTGAAGAGAAGGAAACTGGATGCAATAAATAAACTGCAGTCACATCTCCGAGAGCCAGAGACTGACTGCCTGTACCTGGGGGCTAGAGTGACCCCTACTGGCAGCACACAGATAGAGAGATGGGGAGAGGGAGAGACAGAGAGATGGAGAGAGAGACACAGGGGGAGAGAGACGGGGAGAAGGAGAGTCAGAGAGATGGAAAGAGAGACACAGGGGGAGAGAGACGGAGAGAGGGAGAGACAGAGAGATGGAGAGAAAGAGACACAGGGGGAGAGAGACGGAGAGAGGGAGAGAGAGAGAGAGAGAGAGACAGGGAGAGGGAGAGAGAAGAGGCCTTGTACACGTATAAATGACAATAATAATAATGATAATAATGATAATAATAATATTATAATGATAATAATAATAATATAATGATAATAATAATATAATAATAGCATGAGAGGTGAGGTTTCCTTGTACACGTATAAATGACAATAATAATAATGATAATAATGATAATAATAATATTATAATGATAATAATAATAATATAATGATAATAATAATATAATAATAGCATGAGAGGTGAGGTTTCCTTGTACACGTATAAATGACAATAATAATAATGATAATAATGATAATAATAATATTATAATGATAATAATAATAATATAATGATAATAATAATATAATAATAGCATGAGAGGTGAGGTTTCCTTGTACACGTATAAATGACAATAATAATAATGATAATAATGATAATAATAATATTATAATGATAATAATAATAATATAATGATAATAATAATATAATAATAGCATGAGAGGTGAGGTTTCCTTGTACACGTATAAATGACAATAATAATAATGATAATAATGATAATAATAATATTATAATGATAATAATAATAATATAATGATAATAATAATATAATAATAGCATGAGAGGTGAGGTTTCCTTGTACACGTATAAATGACAATAATAATAATGATAATAATGATAATAATAATATTATAATGATAATAATAATAATATAATGATAATAATAATATAATAATAGCATGAGAGGTGAGGTTTCCTTGTACACGTATAAATGACAATAATAATAATGATAATAATGATAATAATAATATTATAATGATAATAATAATAATATAATGATAATAATAATATAATAATAGCATGAGAGGTGAGGTTTCCTTGTACACGTATAAATGACAATAATAATAATGATAATAATGATAATAATAATATTATAATGATAATAATAATAATATAATGATAATAATAATATAATAATAGCATGAGAGGTGAGGTTTCCTTGTACACGTATAAATGACAATAATAATAATGATAATAATGATAATAATAATATTATAATGATAATAATAATAATATAATGATAATAATAATATAATAATAGCATGAGAGGTGAGGTTTCCTTGTACACGTATAAATGACAATAATAATAATGATAATAATGATAATAATAATATTATAATGATAATAATAATAATATAATGATAATAATAATATAATAATAGCATGAGAGGTGAGGTTTCCTTGTACACGTATAAATGACAATAATAATAATGATAATAATGATAATAATAATATTATAATGATAATAATAATAATATAATGATAATAATAATATAATAATAGCATGAGAGGTGAGGTTTCCTTGTACACGTATAAATGACAATAATAATAATGATAATAATGATAATAATAATATTATAATGATAATAATAATAATATAATGATAATAATAATATAATAATAGCATGAGAGGTGAGGTTTCCTTGTACACGTATAAATGACAATAATAATAATGATAATAATGATAATAATAATATTATAATGATAATAATAATAATATAATGATAATAATAATATAATAATAGCATGAGAGGTGAGGTTTCCTTGTACACGTATAAATGACAATAATAATAATGATAATAATGATAATAATAATATTATAATGATAATAATAATAATATAATGATAATAATAATATAATAATAGCATGAGAGGTGAGGTTTCCTTGTACACGTATAAATGACAATAATAATAATGATAATAATGATAATAATAATATTATAATGATAATAATAATAATATAATGATAATAATAATATAATAATAGCATGAGAGGTGAGGTTTCCTTGTACACGTATAAATGACAATAATAATAATGATAATAATGATAATAATAATATTATAATGATAATAATAATAATATAATGATAATAATAATATAATAATAGCATGAGAGGTGAGGTTTCCTTGTACACGTATAAATGACAATAATAATAATGATAATAATGATAATAATAATATTATAATGATAATAATAATAATATAATGATAATAATAATATAATAATAGCATGAGAGGTGAGGTTTCCTTGTACACGTATAAATGACAATAATAATAATGATAATAATGATAATAATAATATTATAATGATAATAATAATAATATAATGATAATAATAATATAATAATAGCATGAGAGGTGAGGTTTCCTTGTACACGTATAAATGACAATAATAATAATGATAATAATGATAATAATAATATTATAATGATAATAATAATAATATAATGATAATAATAATATAATAATAGCATGAGAGGTGAGGTTTCCTTGTACACGTATAAATGACAATAATAATAATGATAATAATGATAATAATAATATTATAATGATAATAATAATAATATAATGATAATAATAATATAATAATAGCATGAGAGGTGAGGTTTCCTTGTACACGTATAAATGACAATAATAATAATGATAATAATGATAATAATAATATTATAATGATAATAATAATAATATAATGATAATAATAATATAATAATAGCATGAGAGGTGAGGTTTCCTTGTACACGTATAAATGACAATAATAATAATGATAATAATGATAATAATAATATTATAATGATAATAATAATAATATAATGATAATAATAATATAATAATAGCATGAGAGGTGAGGTTTCCTTGTACACGTATAAATGACAATAATAATAATGATAATAATGATAATAATAATATTATAATGATAATAATAATAATATAATGATAATAATAATATAATAATAGCATGAGAGGTGAGGTTTCCTTGTACACGTATAAATGACAATAATAATAATGATAATAATGATAATAATAATATTATAATGATAATAATAATAATATAATGATAATAATAATATAATAATAGCATGAGAGGTGAGGTTTCCTTGTACACGTATAAATGACAATAATAATAATGATAATAATGATAATAATAATATTATAATGATAATAATAATAATATAATGATAATAATAATATAATAATAGCATGAGAGGTGAGGTTTCCTTGTACACGTATAAATGACAATAATAATAATGATAATAATGATAATAATAATATTATAATGATAATAATAATAATATAATGATAATAATAATATAATAATAGCATGAGAGGTGAGGTTTCCTTGTACACGTATAAATGACAATAATAATAATGATAATAATGATAATAATAATATTATAATGATAATAATAATAATATAATGATAATAATAGTATTAATAATAATAATAATAATATGATAATATTAACATTAATATGATTATAATAATAATATAACGATAATAATAGTAATAATAATAATAATAATAATAAAATGATAATAATAATAGTAATAATATAATGATGTGTATTGTACGGGCACAAAACCTCCAAGATCAATGCTGCTATATGACCACATACGTAGGGTAGTTACACGGTATATATTACTGGAAAAGAAAGGATATGAATCATGCAGATGCTACAATCGCAATGTGGACGCTACAATCGCAATATGAACGCTACAATCGCAATATGGATGCTTCAATCGCAATATGAACGCTACAATCGCAATGTGGACGCTACAATCGCATTGTGGACGCTACAATCGCAATGTGAACGATTCAATCGCAATGTAGACGCTACAATTGCATTGTGGACGCTTCAGTCGTCTGAGATTGTAACTCGCGGGGGATCAGGTCAGATCAGGCT
The DNA here is from genome assembly GCA_011038615.1 of Limnodynastes dumerilii. Lineage (NCBI taxonomy): Eukaryota > Metazoa > Chordata > Amphibia > Anura > Limnodynastidae > Limnodynastes > Limnodynastes dumerilii. The sequence continues at coordinate 68,370 of WWET01004832.1, forward strand.
TCCTGGACTTGGACACGGCCTGGGGCTGGTGCAAACGTTTTGCCGTAACCAGCGCTTCTTTCCCCGTCTTCAGATCTGGGTCCGGCGTGGGTGTTCGGACCCTTACACCACTCTCCTCCCACGAGCCGCAGCAGCTTGAGTTGCGTCCGTGTGTGAATGAGACATAATTACGCTGCGTCTTTTCTGAGCATGAGCAGCGCTAAATTACGCAGAGAAGAGCTATGCTCGCCGCTGTGTTCCATATACACGCTGTAACATTTAGCAGCACGGTGGAGTGATCGTAATATGCCGCCATCAGACATTACCACTGCGACCGTCTACAAGGTCACTAATAATGAGGATAAGCCCCAGTACAGCCCTGTGGTGTCACTGACAGCTGTGTCCCAGTATGACTATTACCCCCCGTCGTCCCCTCATCCTCTCTACCAGTCGCGTCCTCGGTTCCCACATCCATAAACGACACAACTGAAGTTGCGTTTAAGATTTAGCTTCATTACTGATAATCCTATTTGTTGGCGGTGACCAGCCCATCATGGCCCTCGTCGACGCTGTGATATCTCATTATGGGTTACAATATCTTTCACGAGACGCTTGTCATCCATCATGCGCGCCCGCTATGTACACGGCTCGTTTTTCTTGCTGTTACTGAAGATGGTTTTGGGATTAGATTGTTATCGTGCGCTGTCCACTTCCTCGTCCTCTTTCCACATATCTGATAATGAATCCTCAGTGTTCTGGTGCAGCCTGTTTCCCTGAAATAAAATTACCTATAAATGTACATTTTATTCAGGGTCTGTTGCTGTGCGGTGAGTAGTGACAGCACGGAGATTGCTCTCATTGTTCCTTACAAGATACCGAATATTACGCCGGATCACACTGCTGGTATTCAGGGAGTGTTTTGTCAGAGGGAGGGTGATGGATGGATGTTTTCAGTGTACGGAGAGGATGTGATTATGCAAATGCAACCGATCCCAAAATTTTAATTCAATTAAACATTATACTAATTTTATTCATAATTATATTATTGGTACATTCACAGCAAGTTATCACACAAATAACCAATATTCCCACTACACATTACAGTGAAAGTCCCTGTACTTGTGTTATATCACTTTTGAAAGGGAATGTATCTCTATTGTACCTGTCTGTAATGTGTATGTATATAATCACCATTTCCTCTATACATTACAGTGTAGTACCTGTACTTGTGTTATATCACTGGGAAAGGGAAAGTATCTGTATTGTACCTGTCTGTAATGTGTATGTTATAACAAGCAATTCCTCTATACATTACAGTGTAGTACCTGTACCTCAGGGTTGTCGACTCTCCCGGAATGTCCAAGAGACTCCCGAAATTCGGGCAGTTCTCCCGGTATCCCGGGAGAGCCTGCAAACCTCCCGCAAGAGACTTGAGGCCCATGGTTTCAAGCCTCATCCCGATCAATATTTCTGCTAAAAACCGGGTAAGTAGGAGTCAAGGGGCAGGGCTTAATGACACAATTTGCATAAATCGCTTCATTAAGCCCCACCCCCACAAGCATTTCTAGATTCCGTCTGGGATCTCCTGGAGGGAAGCTGTCAAAAGTTGGCAACCCTGCTGTACCTGTGTTATATCACTGGGAAAGTATCTGTATTGTACCTGTCTGTAATGTGTATATAACCACCATTTCCTCTATACATTACAGTGTAGTACCTGTACCTGTGTTATATCACTTGGAGAGGGAACGTTTCTGTATTGTACCTGTCTGTAATGTGTATGTATAAAACCAGCATTTCCTCTATACATTACAGTGTAGTGTCTGTACCTGTGCTATATCACTGGGAAAGGGGAAGTATCTGTATTGTACCTGTCTGTAATGTGTATGTATATAACTAGCATTTCCTCTATACATTACAGGGGAGAGTGAGAGTGAGAGTGAGAGTGAGAGTGAGAGTGAGAGTGAGAGTGAGAGTGAGAGTGAGAGAGTGAGAGAGTGAGAGAGTGAGTGAGTGAGTGTGTGTGTGTGTGTGTGTGTGTGTGTAGCAAGTACAGTCTAGTACCTGTACTTGTTATATCACTGGGAAAGGGAATGTATCTGGTAGTGTATCTGTATTGTACCTGTGTGTAATGTGCATAACCAGCATTTCCTCTATACATTAGTGTAGCACCTGCACCTGTGTTATTTGGTTTGTGACATTAGCTGATGTCTGTTATACATTTGGGAGGTTTTGGGGATCGGAGGGGGCAGTAATGAATGTACGCATTAGATCATGTGTATGGCGGTGAGACAGATGCGAGATGCCGGCAGCCTCACATGCAGACGGGGGATCGGGGGAGATCGCTCGCTTCAGAGAGCAGAACAATTTGTGTTGCAGGCGAGGCTCAGCCAGGCGTGTGAGCAGGTACTCCCATGATCCGGTGGGGGTGGTCTCTGTGCACACGAGAGGGAAGAATCATATGTACAGTGGTCTCTTTCTTTCATTACATGTATTATTTGAACTTGTGTTGCACTCAGAGAGTTACAGGAGCCCTCACAATGCAGCCCCTGGGGTGGGAATGGTCATCCAACACTGCTCTATGTAATAGTCACCATTCACCAGACCATGACACCTCCCGGCAGGCAGAGGGTTAATCCCCAAGGCGTATTAAAGAGGGCGTTTGGTGCTTTTATCTCTTTGTGAACCTCCGGCATGAAAGAGAATCCGTGCTCAGGTCATTAACGAGGGGCGAGACTGCCGCTGTATTTCCACCCCCTGCACAATGGGCACTACTCATTACCTGTACATGTCCTGCGTAACGTGGCAGAGATCGCGCTAGGTCGCGGTTTAGGAATCTCAGCTCTTCTGAGTAATAATTCTTTTCAGGCTTTTTCGCTTCGAGCAGGCTTGGCGCCATTCTACCACCACTTTCCCGCTACCCATCGCACTCTTTATATGCTAAGATAGCGCCCAGTGACGTGAGACCGGTAATCGGCGGCGGCCACAAACAAGAGCGGTCATGGGTCTGATCATCCGGCTATCCGGAGATAACATTCGCTGTAATACTTAGAGAAAGTTTTACAGATAAAACGGCCTAAAACGCTCGGCTCCGATCATTTTACCTGTCATTCCTAAAATCAGACTCAAGATTACGATATCCCGTTACGTGCAGGCGTTTTAAGCAATCGGACCCCGCACCCTCTCCTCCTGGCCGGAGATTCGCCATGGCACATATTCCATACTTATCAGCAGGTATTCTATATTCCGCGGCGCCTTCAGGGTTACAGAGATGCAGCTCCAGAATTACTGTATCACTGCTGTTTGCGAGATCATTATGGAATCATGGCACACTTTGACCTGGTAACTCACAGTATGGATTCCACTTGGTGGGAGGAACACAGGCTGAGCGTGTGTTGGAGAATCTCTGCCAGCCAATCACCATCCAGTTCTCATCAGAGGCTGATGGCGAAGTGCTGATCTAGAGTACAGGTGGGTAACTGGGAGAAACGCAGCAGCTGGAGCATACTCCAGGGGCATTATAGCTGTAGATTTTTATTCGTGTTATTGGGGACCTACTAAAACGAATGACAGACTGGTCTGCTAAAATGGAATGCCAATTGAAAGCTATGGTATAATAAACTTTTGTATATTTAAAAAAAAAAATTCTAACATCGATTATATCTTCCCCACACATTCCTTAGTAGCTTTGTCATCTTATAGAAGTGGAAAAACATGGAATGACCACTTTTTTTTTTTTTGGGTGTCATTCCATAGTAAGAGTATTCAAATCAGCTACTTTTCACGAGACCACAGATTTTCACAGATCCTTAAAACCCACACTCAATCCTTTACACATGTATTCTCTCATATCTGTACACCTCAACACATTCTATATTTCATGGAATGACAGCAGTTTTATAAGACATATCAAAGCGATAAAACTCATTCAAATCAGCTGCTTTTTCCTAAGTTTTACCCAAATCTGACCGATCCCCAAAACCCACACCCTCAATCCTTGGGGTTTTAAGGATCTGTGAAAATTTGTGGTCTCTTGTGAAAAGTAGCTGATTTGAATATTCTCTTAGCTATGGAATGACACAAAAAAAAGTGTCATTCCATAGAAATCAGTTGTCATTCCATGATTTTCCACTTCTATAAGATGACAAAGCTACTAAGGAATATGTGTGGTGAAGATATAATCAACGTTAGAGATTTTTTTTTTTAAGTATACAGAAAAGTCTATTATACCATAGCTTTCACCTGGCTTTCCATTTTAGCAGACCGATCTGTCATTCGTTTTAGTAGGTCCAGTGTTAATGGCATTACATTATACAGCAATGTCTTCCACCCAGGCTGCATATAATACCCAAAGCACGACTCAGACGCTGGGATAAAAAAAAAAAAAAATCTCTAACGTTGATTATAAGTATACAGAAAAGTCTATTATACCATAGCTTTCACCTGGCATTCCATTTTAGCAGCCCGATCTGTCATTCGTTTTAGTAGGTCCAGGGTTAATGGCATTACATTATACAGCAATGTCTTCCACCCAGGCTGCATATAATACCCAAAGCACGACTCAGACGCTGGCTGCCAGACTGGACAATACCAGCTCCAGGACTCCATTACATGCTGCAAATGCCCCCTCCCAAAAAATTTCCCAGCTCCCAAGATCTGACTGTAATTATGGCTCCACCTTGTGGCCAGAACTGGGAACTGCAGCAACAAACAGATAAAGACAGATGAGTCTCATAAACAGGAGACAGAACAACGCTAGGAGCAGGTCAGGCTTATATTATCACAAGCGTGTAGGAAAGAACAGTAGCTTTACTCTATAACTGACTCCAGAGAGTCTCATTACACCTAAGAGCCTTTGCCCCATTTCACTGTCTGAAGCTCTGTTGACCTGAATACAAGAGCAGTTGGTTGCTACAAGTTTCCTTATATCCATGTAAGTCTGCACCACCCTATACAGCCCTACATCAGGGAACAGGATGAGACTATGCTGCCACCCTCTGGTTACATGAGGTCACTGCCTACCAATTATTTCCAGCAGTTAGTCTATGTATTAAGGAGATTTCATCTGAGGACAGTAACTAGTCTCCAGTCCATCCATTGCCCTCCGTATGATGAATAGTTATTGGAGACAGGCTGCAGCATCACCTCAGTCACCACTTCCCAGATAGGTTACTATGGTGATAAACAGAAGAGCACTCACGCCAGGCCTCAGCAAGGAAACAAGTCATATAGTTCACCAGCAGCCGCCACCACCCGCTGCTCCGGGAAGTGAATTTCAGCGTCTGTGTCCATGCTGGAGGCCCAGCAGCTTTACATGGGCACAAGACCTGCAAAATGTGTAGTGCGGCTTGGAAGCACTCACCTCTTCCATGGAGTGTGTATGTTCTCCCTGTGTTTGCATGGGTTTCCTCCCACATGCCGGTAGGCTAATTGGCTGCAGAATAAATGAACCCTAATGTGTGTTAGGGACCTCAGAACGTAGCTACAATGGGCAAGGACTGATGAGTGAAATATTCTCTGTAAAGCGCTACATAATGTGATAGTGACATTTATACTTTCCCTGTACCCAGTAACAAACCAGGCTCTGGCTGCCCCCCAGCTTCTTTCATTGGTCAGCTCATTAATGTTTATGAAACAGGTTGTGTCATAAGAATGCAAAAAAAAAAAAAAGGACCAACGAAGACATTTCTGCACCTGTGACTGAATCAGAGGACCAGACCGGGCGGTGTCACTGGCTGTCTCAATCATTTTACTGCCAGCACACCTACCCAACGCAAAATAACCCGGGAAATCTGATCAGGAGAGCACCAGCAACAACGTTACCAATACAGCATACAAATACAGCTGTCTTTATGGCGGACATGAGCTAGTTACCTTCATGGTGGACTCATACATCCTGCTGATCAGCAGGTTTCACACATCAAACCCAACAGCAGCTTAGGATTAAAAGATATCAAACATCTGCATTTACTCAGATGTGACTGGAGCAGGTCCACCAAACATCTAGGTGGAGATGAACTAAAGACAGAAGACTCCACCATCGCAGTTCAACAGATGCTCCATAAACAAGACAGACAACCCCCCAACTGAGCAACTCAGAGCTTCCCGTCTGAGGAAGACTACTGACTGGAGGAAGAAGTCATAGTGTGCACACATTACACAAGTCTCCCCCAGTGACACAACGTAACCACATGACATCAGACCCCCAGCACAGACGACACACTTCCCCTCCCCCAGCACAGATGACATCACACCACTTAAGGAACAATGGAAATAAAAATTTATTGTCTGCATGGAAATGGCTACAGTATAAAACAATTCACAACACAAGCAGGGAACACAAACTCTGAGGGTCTAGGTCCATAAAAGAAACATGGAGCCTTCTGCGTATCGGCCGCCAGGGACAGTAAAACATTGGAACCTAGAGAGGGGAGAAGTGCCAGTAAGTAAGATGGCGGCTCACTACATGCAGGAGGTGGAGACCAGAAATTGATTATATTACCTCCTCATCACTCCTGGGTCTCCATGCTCTCCTCCTCTGTCCCCTCCGGGATATCCTGGCTCTCTTCATCCTCGCCCTCCTTCCTCTCCGGCGGCCTCTCATAGGCCTTCTCCGATGGGGTCACTATGACACCGTCCCATGTGGACATGTCCGTGGCCAGGGCTGTAACATAGCAAGAGGTTAGAACAGATAGCATCCCCGTGTAGAAGATGATCCCGCAGTGTCCCTGTCACTCACCGCTCGAGTCTCCCTCCAGGCCCAGGATCTTACGGAAGCCTCCATGAGACAAGATGCGGACCAGAGTCTGCGCTGTGTAACATACCATGTCCTGGGGGGGATGGGGGACAATGATCAAAAGAAATACAAGAGGCCTCGTACAGTAGCCTCACCACAGACACAGGATCCCAGTACACCCATCACCTGTCTACACCGTCACCCGGATCACATGACCTGCACCCTGTATTATATACACAGAACTCCCCTATACACCCATCACTGAACTGCCATCAGGTAATATACATAATACACCTATAGCCTGCACAAGATCTCTGTACACCCATCACCCAGTGATATCCTCTATCACCTGCACTCTATTATACGCAAAACACCTATCACCTCTATAAAAGGAGTTCTCACATCACATGTGTACCATACATACAACCCCTAGAGTCTACCAGATTCCTGTACACCCAGCACCTAATCACCTGCACTGTGTTCTATAGATACACCCCTATACAAGTTCCCTAATGATCTCCATTCTCCTACACTGTATTCCTCACCTGCTGTTCCAGGGTCATCACCGTGTGGACCCGGAAGTTGCCGCTCTCACACGGATCAGTGATGCCAACAGACCCGGGAAGGAAGAGGCCAGCAGCCAGTATCTGAAGACACCGCCTGAGGAGGGAGATCAGTCATTAGTATCACAAAAGCCGTAGTAATCCCACCCCACGGCGTGCGGACCTCACCTGTAAGCCACATTGAGTGCCAGCGGCTGCCTGGAGGGGTTGTTCATGACGGCGTAGTGTCCCTGGAAAGATGCACATGGTTAGTGTCACATGATTACAGAAAGCGAGAGGATTGGCCGCAGCTCTAGGGAGGAACCTACCAGGAGATCAATGATCCAGGGGGTCAGGGGCTCAAACCCAGCGAATCGGCTTTTCAGATCCTTCAGTAACCGGATCAAGACTTTTACTCTGGAAACCAAATAAACAGAATATTGAGAGACGGCGGACACTAGATCACCAGCCAGGGCACACTGCGCAAATGTCATCTTACGTGGAATGGGAGGCGTTCTCCTCGAACCAGCGGGCATGTCGGATGGCAGCCAGGGCACTCTGCAGAACCTTAATGTCCACTACAACAGAAGAGGATTGGTTGGCACATAGGAAAACAAACAGGGGGGATGGGGGTGGCAGGCAGGGCGTCACTTACGGTGCAGTTCAGGGTCGAGTTTGCGGAGGTTTGGCGGTACGGTCGTGATGAGGATTTTCACAGTGGCATCTGCAGAGCTGACCTCAAATCCAGTTTCGTTGGTGAGCATGGTGAGAACTAGGAGGAGACAGTCTGCGTTTAGGGACAGTCACATAATCAGGGTTTGAGAGAAAATGGAAGACGGGAATTACCTTCTGCGGGGTCCTGTGTGCGAAGCGTTTCCACCACCTTCATACCGAGGGCGGCGACGGCTTCCACTGAAAGGGAGAAGAGCGGCTCAGTATACGGAGATCAGGAGTGGCCACAAAGACCAGGCACCACGTGGCAGATACTCACAGGTTGGGAGGATCTTCAGGATGACCACGAGATCAGCCACGTTATGTCCAGCGGTCATCGTCCCCTTCTTGTAAGAGCCCACTTGTCGAACCTCTTCAATTTGCTGGACGGGCAGAAAACAGTCTGGTTATTGTCTGTTTTCCCAACATAAAGAGTCTGATCGCAGCTCACAGACATTAAGAGGCCAGACACAGCATAATTCTAAGGCAGCAGCTTATTAAGCCAGACCTGTCATTCATTAACCATAAGCCTTTATTTTATACCAGGCTGACAGGGAACCAGGACTCGGAGAAGATTCCCCCCCCCACACACACATTAAGGGGGTGATTATTTAGCCACAAGCCTCCATAACAGACATGCAAGACATTAGCACCTCAGCAAATCAACCCCCAGGTACAGGAGCAAAGAAAGGACCAGTTCATTGTGACCGTACTGCGCACAAGGTTACACCAGAGATGACAGGATAACAATACTGAGAACACGAGGCTGTAACTCACCACTTCAAAGTTTCCAGGGGCAACGATCAGGTTGTCAATAACGTTGTTTATTTTTGTTACGAGGGAGAGGATGGACGCCTAGAAGCATGAAGGAGAGAGATCTCCATTAGTCATGTTATTATACAGTATACCGGTTTGCCAGTAACATTGCAGCGTTGAGCGTTACCTGCTCAGTCGGTGTTGGGGCGAGGTCTTGGTTGCGTTTGAGCAGCGCTTCGCTGAAGGGAGTCTCGTCCAGGGCTGGCTTGACACGTGGGAACGCCATCTCGCACTGAAAGAAAGAGCGGCATTAATGACAGGAAGAACACAGTGCTCAAATCAAAGCAGAGGGCAACCAGAGACATCACTCACCACATGGAAGTCAAAGGGGATGTGCGGAACAAAGGGCCTGAAACTAAGAGAAACGAGCGTTACACACAGCAAGACACCAGGTAGAAATATAACAGAGGCCTGTGCCAGGAAATGCCCATACAGGCCAAATGCCAGATACATACCCAGCCCCAGGACCCACTCTGGGACCAAAACGACCTCTTCCACGTCCTCGTTCACCCCTGAAAGCAGAAACAAGAGTTCACAGCAGGTAAATAGAGAATTACATTAATGATTGTTACAGACAGTCAGATTAAACCCAGCTCAGTCTATAGTACCAGGTGAACGTTATTTCTCAGCCTATCTACAGATATAAAATACTGGCGCACATGTATAAGGGTATGCAAGTAGTTATAGGGTAGCGTATTAATATTACTGGAGGGCTGCTGGGTAGAAGACCCTCAAAGACATATCTGTGGCAGCACAGAAAGTGATCAGCAACATTACAGCAGAAAGGACTCATTCCCAAACAATACCACAGGGCCCCCAATTCAATTAGCTTCACAGCGGCAGTGCAAAGCTCATTCCACATATTTTTGGGGCGATTTTTATGCACACCCCAGAGATGCATATAAAAAGTCACTTATTTCTCATACCATGATGGAAAAATGCACACTAAGCTTTTTCTCATTATCACAGCTAATTAAATCAGGCCAACAGTGTGCATAGCCAACAGCATGGATATCAAACCATACACCCAGATATTGCTGGGGGCTAGAGATTAATATGAGAAGCACAGGTGGGGTAACAGCTGTCCTACAGGGGAGCTGCAATCACTGGTCTGAGGCCACATACAAGTATTGAAATGGGGATTACTGTACAGGGACAGATTTACACCAGGTGAGGGGTAGTTATTGGGATATGGGGCATACAGTAACAGGAGTAGATATTGGGATAAGGGACATATAGGGGCATACATTAACAGGGGGTAGATATTGGGATAAGGGATATATAGGGGCATACAGTAACAGGGGCTAGTTATTGGGATAAGGGGTACATAGGGGTATTCAGTAACATGGGGTAGATAGTGGGTGTGATGAGCATATCCTGTACTGTGCAGGGTTACGCCAGGTAAGGGGTACAGTTATTAGGATAAGAGGTATATAGGGGCATATAAGGGGTACATAGTAACAGGGGCTAGTTATTGGGATAAGGGGTACATAGGGGTATTCAGTAACATGGGGTAGATATTCGGTGTGATGAGCATATCCTGTACTGTGCAGGGTTACACCAGGTAAGGGGTACAGTTATTAGGATAAGAGGTATATAGGGGCATATAAGGGGTACATAGTAACAGGGGCTAGTTATTGGGATAAGGGGTACATAGGGGTATTCAGTAACATGGGGTAGATATTCGGTGTGATGAGCATATCCTGTACTGTGCAGGGTTACGCCAGGTAAGGGGTACAGTTATTAGGATAAGAGGTATATAGGGGCATATAAGGGGTACATAGTAACAGGGGCTAGTTATTGGGATAAGGGGTACATAGGGGTATTCAGTAACATGGGGTAGATATTCGGTGTGATGAGCATATCCTGTACTGTGCAGGGTTACGCCAGGTAAGGGGTACAGTTATTAGGATAAGAGGTATATAGGGGCATATAAGGGGTACATAGTAACAGGGGCTAGTTATTGGGATAAGGGGTACATAGGGGTATTCAGTAACATGGGGTAGATATTCGGTGTGATGAGCATATCCTGTACTGTGCAGGGTTACGCCAGGTAAGGGGTACAGTTATTAGGATAAGAGGTATATAGGGGCATATAAGGGGTACATAGTAACAGGGGCTAGTTATTGGGATAAGGGGTACATAGGGGTATTCAGTAACATGGGGTAGATAGTGGGTGTGATGAGCATATCCTGTACTGTGCAGGGTTACGCCAGGTAAGGGGTACAGTTATTAGGATAAGAGGTATATAGGGGCATATAAGGGGTACATAGTAACAGGGGCTAGTTATTGGGATAAGGGGTACATAGGGGTATTCAGTAACATGGGGTAGATAGTGGGTGTGATGAGCATATCCTGTACTGTGCAGGGTTACGCCAGGTAAGGGGTACAGTTATTAGGATAAGAGGTATATAGGGGCATATAAGGGGTACATAGTAACAGGGGCTAGTTATTGGGATAAGGGGTACATAGGGGTATTCAGTAACATGGGGTAGATAGTGGGTGTGATGAGCATATCCTGTACTGTGCAGGGTTACGCCAGGTAAGGGGTACAGTTATTAGGATAAGAGGTATATAGGGGCATATAAGGGGTACATAGTAACAGGGGCTAGTTATTGGGATAAGGGGTACATAGGGGTATTCAGTAACATGGGGTAGAGTATTGTAACGGGGATTACTGCACAGGGGCAGGTTTACACTAGGTGAGGGGTATTATTGGGATACAGGGCATACAGTAACAGGAGTAGATATTGGGATAAGGGGTACATAGGGGTATTCAGTAACAGGGGGTAGATATTGGGATAAGGGGTACATAGGGGTATTCAGTAACAGGGGGTAGATATTGGGTGTGATAAGCATATCCTGTACTGTGCAGGGTTACACCAGGTAAGGGGTACAGTTACTGGTATAAAGGGTGTATATAGGGGTACAGTTACTGGGATAAAGGGGTACAGTTACTGGGTAGATATTGGGATAAGGGGTATATAGGGGTAGTTACTGAGAGGGGCATATAGTAACAGGGTAGATATTGGGTATATAGGGGTACAGTTACTGGGATAAAGGTTATATAGCGGCATATAGTAACAGGGTAGATATTGGAATAAGGGTAGCTATTGGGTGTGATGAGCGCATCCTGTACTGTGCAGTTTACATGCAGGAGACCATTAGAGGTGTAGGTGGTAAATTCTGTGCTTAGGTACAATGAGCAACGGGGTAACAGACAGACAGACAGTGGGGTGATGGCGCTGGGAAAAGGGGAAGGACAGGAGCCGGTATTAGGGGTAAAAGTTTTCATGTCCCCCCCGAGGATGGGTATCAGCCGGATGATGGCAGGGGTTCTAACTCTGTGGCTCCAGCCCCCGGCCTCTCTCACCTCATGTCTCCGCTGTTGGTTCTACACGCTCCCGGACAATGAACAACCCGCTCGAAGCTGCAACACAAGACCAACAAGCAGCCCTCTCATTGGCTATAAAACGCCGGCCAGCCAACCAACCAGAGCCGCTCTTATTCAGGAACCGCCCCCCTGGCGCCATCCCGCCAATCCCTGTCCGGCGGATTTGACGTCAGTGTAACTGGCAGAACATTTACCCAATAGAACAGCATGAAACATGGCTCCGCCCACAAAACGTACCCAACATGGCGCCTGCTTATACGGAAAGAAAATAAACTATTCAAACGCTTATAAACGACCTGTTGAGGCTAGATCCAAGTGGGCTAAAGGACCTGGTCCTTCTGGCCACTTGTATCTAGCCTATTCTATGTAAATAGACTAGATCCAAGTGGGCTGAAGGACCTGGTCCCTTAGTCCACTTGGATATAGTTTAACTATATAGAACAGGCTAGATCCAAGTGGGCTAATGAACCTGGTCCTTTAGCCCACTTGGATTTAGCCTAATTATATAGCATAGGCTAGATCCAAGTTGCTTAAAGTACCTGATCTTTTTATGTTTTAGAATTAATTATTTTTTTTTTTTTATCAAAATACAATTCTGGAACACTGCAGTATTACAGACCCTCCAACATGACCCATTCCATTAGGTACAATTTAATCCACTCCTGAGATTGTAACTGTCACTCACCTGGTTTAAATGAAATAACTGATATTTAAAAAACTATTTGCCTCTTCAACAAAGGTGGTTACCATAGTAACTGACAGTTGGAAACTGAAGAGCAGAATATTCTGTACCTAATGGAATGGGTCATGTTGGAGGGTATGCAGTAACAGTGCGATAGTCAAATAAAATGCAATACATTTTTAAAACAATGTAAATTCATATATTTTCCAGCAGTCATGCAAGTCTGAATTAGGGATTGTATATAAAACTTTAGCAACTTTTACAGCACATTTGTCAACTCCCCTGGAACATCAATGAGTGATAAGAATGGTGTATCATGCAATGTCGCCCATCACTATTTTATGCTATACACAGCAATGTAGAGCTGCTGCTTCTTAGGTGCATATTTTTAATTATGGAGCCACAGTGCATTTATTATTATCATTTATAAGGGGACACAAGGTGTCCGCAGCCCCTAATAAAATACAAAACACAGTACACTCATACAGGGTAGGGATGGACAGACATGCATAGTCCTATAGACTACGCAATGTACATAGTAGTTATGCAGGTAGATTAAGTTGCCAACGATCATGCGTGTTTTCACTACTTAGGAAAATTATGCACGTAAGATAAGGTAGCCTATGGCAACCAGTAAGTGCCATTAGGCACCTAAAAACGGGGGTGGAAATGGGACATTGTGCATCCCGTCCCAGGTCCTTTCAGCCACTTGGATCTAACCTGCTTTATATAGAGAGGCTAGATCCAAGTGGGCTAAAGGACCTTTCTTTTTCAGGACAGTAAATCGCAATATCCAAGTGGGCTATTGGACCAGGGCCCGTATTCAGACCACCGCACGTATTACATTTACGTCCGGTGTTACCGAAATTGGATACTGCGCATGCTTAGTAATTTTTAATGTAATCTACGTATCTTTTCGTTACACAACGAAAAGATACGTAGATTACATAAAAAAAATTAATACGCGTGCGCAGTATCCAATTTCGGTAAACACCGGACGTAGATGCAATGCGTGCGGTGGTCTGAATATGGGCCCTGGTCCTTTCAGCCACTTGGATCTAGTCTGTTTTATATAGAGAGGCTAGATCCAAGGGGACTAAATGACCTTCTATTTTCAGGACAGTAAATGACAATATGCAAGTGGGCTAAAGGACCTGTTATATTTAAAGCAAATAAACTGGCCTATGAAAAAAAGGTTAAGATACTGACAGTATGCGCTCAAGCAAGCAGCAACACTTAATCTCCCACAAAGTAAACAGGTCTGTTGCAGTGGTCTACTATTTTAAAGGACAGTAAAGGACATGTGTAAAGATTACTGAATACTTTGGGCTGATTGAATCTGGTCTGTTTTTTATAGACACACATATACTGTATATATATATATACACACACACACACATATACTATACACACACACACATACACACACACACACATATACTATACACACAC
>WWET01004833.1:9914-22480 GCA_011038615.1 Limnodynastes dumerilii
ATATATATATATGCAAGTTGGTGGTCAGTACACATATCTATCTTGTTTCATATTACGTTATGAAGAAGCTGCTGTTTTGGAGTGCCTTAATAAACTTATATTTGGGAAATGTAAATGTAAACTTTCCTGTTAGAAATAACACCAGTAGATAATATAGGGAGCAATTTGAGTCTGATTATTTCATCTATCCTGTAATACTTCTGTGCAGTTTTTGTTGTGAGTTTTATTAGTTCTCTTTCAAATTTTAATTGAAATGTCTTACCCTCTTGTGTTTTTTTTTTTTTTTATCAGTCAATGGTATCTGCAGAGCTATTACAGCTACGGGAAAAAAAAAGTTCTGTTTTTTTTTTGTTTTTTTTGCATTAAAAATATTAATACACATTTTTTGTCTATTAGGTGAAAGCATGTTAAATTTTACTGCAAAAGTGACCAGTGACTTGCTTAATTTTCCTCAAGGTGTGACAGCTGTTCTTGATCTTAAGCAAAAATCTGGAATAAAAGCCAAGTTTGGTAAGATTACTGACTCAGGTTAAAGTGAGTTGGGGAAGGTGATCACAAGTTGTTCATGTTTTGTAGGGTTATACCTTGCTTGAATTATTTATGTACTGGTTTTTATATAGGGCCGTCGTATGATGTTTAATGTAGTCCTTATGACATGACTGGGTAGCCTCAAACAGAATGGGTGGGTAAAAGGGCCCTGCCTGCAAGCTTACACTATAGTACATTGCGATTGAAACCAAATGGAAAGTGCTGCACTTAACATCATGGAGCTGTTGGATTGTATGGTAAAAGTGCTTAGTATGATCCAGTCACTCAGCAGCATTAGTAGCAGATCCAAAAAAAAGTAATTAAGCTGGATGGCAAGCTAGTTGTAAATAGACAAATAGACTGTAAAGGGGAGGGGTAATTTTATATTGTGGTTGTCCAATAAGGTGAGCATTGCAATAATCAATGTGGGAGATTAAGGCATGAGATTTATTTTTGTGGTGTCTTGATTTTTTTGTGGTGTATTTTCATATTCTGGAAATGTAATTTAGTTGTATGTGGCAGGATTTACAAACTCTATTGTTAGTAACGCATATTTATATAGTGCCACAAATTGCCTGCAGCGCTTTACAGAGAACAATAGACATTCACATCAGTCCCTGCCCCTATTGGAGCTACAAACTAAGGCCCCTAACACATTCATACACACACACACTCAGACTACGGTTAATTTAGTCCACAGCCAACCTACCAGCATGTTTTTGTGTGTGGGAGAAAACCAACACACAATAATATCATGCATACAAAATCGAACTCATAACCTCAGCGCTATGAGGCATAAGTGCTACGCACTGAGCTACCCCAGACAGATTGTGTATGAAGAACAAAAGGCAGTTGGGAGTCAAGGGTAGCACTTGGGCAGTGAGCTTTACTATTGGCGATTATTGCAGTATTGACAACAGAAAGAGACTGGATGTGTAACCGTTAGTGACAATTGGAATTAATATTAGTTATTTTTTATTAAAGTTTGAGATGGCGAGAGAGACATTTAGTTACGCGGTCAAACAAAGGATGGGGCATCAGGGACTCTGATTTAGTGAACTGCAGAAAAGGAAAAGTGGAGATGTCCATGGCAACCAATCAGATTTTAGCTCTCCCTTTCCTTTTATGTACTAGAAAATGTCAGCTAGAATCTGAGTTGTTGCTATGCGCAACATCTTCACTTTTCTGCAGTTTAGTAAATCTAGCCCCCAAAGTGGATAAGATGATTTGTATATCGTCTTAATAGAAATCTATGCTGGAATCTAATTGGTTTTGTTAGCTCTTTGATAGAAGTGGTACAGGGAAGAGTAATGAACTCTACACTGAGCCTTGTACTAAACAGATGGAGGAAGAACAGTGGAGGTGGATGCAGAAAAGCGATTTGATAAGTATAATGTGAACCAGGAAAGAGACTCCATAACCTTTATCAATTTTATCACCCTTCTCTGAACAGTTTCTGGTTCCAAAATGTATTTATAGAGTGGTGCCCAGAATTGAGCTCCGTATTCGAGATGAGAACTTAACAATGATTTATATAGTGGCAAAATTACACTGTCTTCCCTTGCATCTATGCCCCTCTTTATGTATAACAAAACATTATTGGCCCTTGCGGCTGCTTCTTGACATCAAGCGCTATTACAAATTCAATTCTCCACGATCACTGCCAAATCCTTCTCTATTATAGATTCCCATAAATTGATCCAATTTTAATTATAAATTTGATTCTATTACTTTACATAGTTTAGTGACATCTGCAAAAACAGAACACTTTGCTCTCTAAACCAGTGGACAATTGTTTCTTTTTTTTTTTTGTATTTTAATAAGTGAGATAATTGTTGGTGTAAGTTAAAAAGTAATGACAATATATCCGTATACAATGTTCTGCTTTGCGGTATAGTTTTCTAAGCTTTGTGTTTATTGTGCCATGGCTGACGTTGAAGTCATCATGGTGCATGAAGGGTATTAGGAGCAACTTGATCAAGGGTAGCTGCTAGGGTTTGTTTAAGATAAGATACTGCCATTAACTCATGGCATTATGATTTCTATAGGTGAAAATGGCTTTGTGGAATTATACTGGAGTAGAACTAGTGGGGTAAAGTTTGCAGGTATAAAGTTTATGGACTGAGAAAGGGAGAAGGTGGTTAAGTTTAGAATCTGAGCATAGCTTAGAGAATACAAGGTCAGTGATTGTAAAGAGGTTGCCTATAACCTAACTCATGTTCTGGATTATCTTATTTCTTAAAAGGTTTTTATATAGCACTATGGGACTTACTTTATAGAAAATTTCACGTTCACATCAGTCCCTGTCTCATTGGAGCTACATACTAAGGCCCCTAATACCTACATACACACAGAGACATTAGGGTCATCAGTCTATTAACATGTTTTTGGAGTATAGTAAGAAGCCACGCAGATACATGGAAAACTTACAAACTCCCTACAGATAAGACCTAGTCTGGGAATCAGCACTGTGAGACACAAGTACTACTCACTGAGATGCTGTGCTGCCTATATGACTACATCTTTGTTTGCTCTTGTGTAAATGTTTGCCATTTTAACCTTTTATTCTTTCTTTTATAGGGAAATATGGACGTGCTTGGTTGTCTTGTGGATCTCAGTTGGTATACACATGTACTGAAACACTTGAAAGGATTTCTGCCTATTGTTTTAGCAGCGTTGCCTTTAATTCTCCCACTGTTGTGGCTGTCAAAGATTTTCCCTGGCAGAAGAGGACTGGTTTACTTGTTGCAGTAGTTGAAGAAGAAGGCAGTGTTCTCTGCTTGTATGACGTTGGGTTATCAAAAGTTGTTAAAGCAGTTGTGCTTCCTGGATCGGTATGTTCGTTTTACTCATTACCTTAATTGCTATGAAAAAATTTGTTGGGATCATGTTTCAAAGCAGGGCTTGGCATGCCAATTGCAATGGCCACCAGATAGTTGTACCTATTTATCGGTAACAGAAAGATGACTTGTTTGACAGACAGATTTTAAAAGCACCCAATGCATTGTGTAGTCACACTTAGTTTGACATTTTTATCCTTCTTACAATTCAACCATTCTGATAAAGCAGAGCTGTTGACATCTCACCTGTAGTACTATATAGCTTAACCAGCTCCATGTTCAGTCTGTTTGTTTATCGTTTATGTACAAACACACACCAGGGGCCAGATTTACTAAGCTGCGGGAAAGGAAAAGTGGAGATGTTGCCATAGTAATCAGATTCTAGCTGACATTTTCTAGTATGTATTAGGAAAGGGAGAGCTAGAATCTGATTGGTTGCTATGGGCATCATCTCTACTTTTACTTTGACGCAGCTTAGTAAATCTAGCCCCAGATGAACAGCAGTCAAGATACTGCAGCTGGAATAGGATACTCTGTTATCTGTTTTTGCAGGTACTTTCCAATCTAATATATGTAATGAGTGGCATTTAGGGCTTTAAAGATGCACTAAGCAAATGTGATGATAATCCAGCTGCCATCATTAAGACTTTGGGTACAGTACTCAAAAATTTAAACCAAATGACCTTAGTTTCTCAAGTAAAAGCCAAAGTTTAAGTACATTAATAACAAAAATAACAATCTTCTAGATATGAATATAAAAATCAATCCTAACAATTTGGAAAACAGCTACATTTAGCTATTAGGGTGGATTTTATATTCATATCTTCACTGGAAGGTTGTTCTTTATGTTTTTAATGTACTTCATAAACATTGGCTTTTAATTGAGAAACTAAGGTCATTTGGGTTAATTTTTTGGGTTGTGCACCAGTAAAAGATTTATTACCTCATTAATGGAAAGTTTTTTTGTATATGCTTGCAATTAGTGAAATCTTGTTGGTAGCACCTCTGTATTAGTACTTATTATACCTGTGCAGCTTAAACAACTTCTTTTTGTATGATGGGGCCCTCCTGGCAGCATCATAAACAGATCCGTGGCACACTAATGTTCTGTAGCTAGCAGGCGAAAGCAGACAGTCATAAATGACTCAGTGTAGCGGCTGTGTGTGTATAATACAATACTTAAATTGAGGGGAAACCAAGCTGCAACATGCTTCCTTCCTTGTTTATTAAATTAATGCTAATAGATTACCTTTTTTCTCTTACATCCATTCACAGAGTAACCTAGAAAGTGAGTGACTGATTATAAGAGCCACATTAGTATACTGACCCTAGATCCTATTTTAATTGAGATTTAGGAGATACACACACACACACACACACACACACACACTTACACTGCTCTACTGTCTTAGGGAGGTAATTCCACTTATCTATGACTAGTAGTGAAGTATTTTTTTCTGCTTGTTTTCCTTTGACTACACAACCCTTTTGTGTTCTATTACACCTCTTCCTTTGAAAAATGGCACCCTCCTCTAGCTGGTCACAACCCTTGATATAATTAAAAGCTACTATCATATCATCATTATCTGCTCCAAGCTATACATGTTTAGTTCCTCTAGCCTTTCTTAGTATATTTTGTGACACATGCCAAGGACCATTTTATTTGCTCTTCTTTGCACAGTCTGTAATGTAACTATGTATTTCTGGAGACATGGCATCCAGAACTGAACACCGTAATCTAGGTGAGGCTGTGCCAATTATCTATAATGGGGAATTACTTCTCTCTTTCTGCTGCAAATTCCACTCCCTGACAATCAAACACCTGACCTGCCTTTTTCATGGCATGTTACATTTCTAGGCAGCCTATTATGGTGACTCCTAGATCCTTTTCCTTCTCAGTAGTTCCTAATGTAGTGCTATTTATGATATATTAAGCTTTTGGGTTTTTGCACTGCAGTTGCCACACTCTTGACCATTCCCCTGCTCTACCAAGATCATATCTCCTTTTGTGTACCCCTCCTGGTATCTACCCTGTTACATATCTTAGTGTCCTCTGCAAAAAATACATATTTTCCCCTCAATATTACAAGCAATATCTCAAATAAAGATTATTGAAAAACACTGGTCCAAGTACAGAACCCTGGAAAATTCCATTGGTCACCTTACCATCCTGAGAGCTTTTATTTACTACAACCCTATGTTCTCTATCTTGTAACATAGATTGTATCCATGCAATTGTCTTTAAAATCAATGTTTAAAGTTTATTTAACAGTCTGCTATGTGGCACAGTGTCAAAAGCCTTACTGAAATCTAGATAAGCAATGTTACCAGCTTCCCTTTATATATTACTTTTAGTCACAATTTGTTACTTTAACATTGTTTCCATCAATTACTCTACTGCTGATGATCTGCTCACTGGTCGGTAGTTAGTTGCTTCTTCACTACTTCCACTTTTATGTAGATGTACTACATTTGCTATTTACCAGTTCTGTTGAATTATTCCTGTTATTTGTGACTAGTTGAATAATTCATAATTGTTTTGCCAGCACACCTTTAAGCTGTTTCGTATCCTAGAATGTATTCCATCTGGCCCCATTGATTTTTCCACTTTCAGCTTTGAATATTTTAATACCTACTCCTCATTGAAAGTAGTAATTTACCTCCTTTGTATCAGTAGTCTTCCTTTTTAAGTGCTCTCTTCTCTTTCTTTTGTGACTATTGAACAAAAATAAATAAGATGATCTGCCATAGCCCTATCACTCAAGACTCTCACTCCATTATGAGCCTTACTATAAACTCTCTAATGTTTTACCTTTCGTTTATATACCCCAAAATTGCAGCATCGGGGCCCGACCGTACGACCGCTTAAAGGGCGTAGGATAGCGAATGCTCTATGAGGTCATTTGTGATTGGCTATGTCTTTTAAACCCGAAATTTATTGTCAACATACCGTATTTTTTTTTGTTTTGCATGCAGTTGATAATGGATATATTTATATTAGATAAAAGGGGAGCTGCAGACATAACTTATCTAGATTTTAGCAAGGCTTTTGACACTGCCACATCGAAGACTGTTAAATAAGCTGAAAACTACAATCTTGGTTACAGGATAGACAACAAAGGGTTGTAGTAAATGGAATCTCTTCTGGGGATGGTAAGGTAACCAGTGGAGTACCCCAAGGTTCTGTACTTGGACCAATGCTATTTAATATCTTTATAGGTGATATTGCCTGTGGTATTGAGGGGAAAATATGCCTTTTTGCAAATGACACCAAGATATGTAACAGGGTAGACACGCCAGGTGGGGTACAGAAAATGAGGGATTATCTAGGTAAATTGGAGGAATGGTCAAGAGTGTGGCAACTGCAGTTTAATGCCAAAAAATGCAAAATCATGCACTTGGGGCACAAAAACCCAAAGGCTCAATATTTCCTTAATGGCATTACATTAGAATCTACCGAGGAGGAAAGGGATTATTTCCAGTGACTTAAAGGTAGCCAATCAATGTAACAGCAATGAGAAAGGCAAGTCAGATGCTTGGTTGTATAGGGAGAGGAATTAGTATCAGAAAGAGAGAAGTAGTGATGCCCCTTTATAAATCATTGGTACGCCGTCACCTAGAATACTGTGTTCAGTTCTGGAGGCCATATCTCCAGAAAGACACAAATACATTAGAGACTGTGCAAAAAAGAGCAACTGAAATGGTCCATGGCCTTTGTAACAAATCATACCAAGAAAGGCTAGAGGAACTAAACATGTATAGCTTGGAGCAGAGGGGGGAGAGGGGGGACATGATAGCAGCTTTCAAATACAGCAAGGGTTGTGACCAGCTAGAGGAGGGTACCATTTTTCTAAAGAAAAGGTGTAATAGAACACGAGGGCATGAATATAAACTGGAGGGTGGTAGATTCAAAGGATATGTGCGGAAAAATTACTTCACTGAAAGGGTGATAGATAGGTGGAATAGCCTCCCATCTGAGGTGGTTGAGGCCAATACAGTAGAAAAATGTAAACATGCTTGGGATAAATATAAGGATATCCTAAATTGTAAACCAAATTGAGGGTAAATAGGGTCTAGGGTCAGTATAGTTTTGAATAAACAAATGGGCAGACTGGATGGGCCATGTGGCTCTTATCTGCCGCCACTTTCTATGTTTCTATGTTTACATTAAACATAATTTGCAACGACAACCTGAGTGCGGTTGCTTATTTACAAGAAAAGCACCTTATCCATGGCAATATCGATTGTTTACCATGTCAGCGACCTTATTCTTTGATAAAAGGCTCTGCTAAATTAAGCTACGTGTGGAGGTGCCCAGGATGTCGCACAAAGCAATCAATTTTGAAAGACCATTTCATAGAATGATAAGGTTGGTTTAGCTAACTTGCGCTGCTTCTGATGGGGGATGCCCTTTGTATGTTGTGCTGCTGAGCTTTTGTAGACAGCCGTCTCTTTAGGGAAGCTTGTGAGAGGTTGCTCCTGGCCTCTAATGCTGTTTGGTATAAACAAGTGGGGGTTAAGCTACCCGCGCTCCACAATAGGCATAAGGATGACTTCAAAACACGTAATGTCAATGATCATTTATTAGTGAATAAGCTTGGTTAAAGTAAAAAAACATTCAAAAAATGGCAGTTTTGAACAGGGATAAACAGAGGGTATCTCTGCATCCTTACTGTGCAACAATGTTGCAGATGTTCAATTGTCATACAGCAAGAAAAGTTGTAAGTCATGCAAAGTTATCCATTTAAAACATTTGTTAATGACAGAAGTTTGCAATAAATAACTGTAAAGCTGTTGCTTAATAATTGGTGAAGATGTTGCAGAGGTCCATGAGCGTAGTGACTAATGCCGTTAATATACGGATTATGAAATGTAATAAACTCTGGTAATCGTTGGTGGCAAAGTCAGTAGTATAGATGAGTAGGATGGGGCGAGAAAGGTTTGGGATGGTGACAAGGGTGTGAGAGGAAATGGAAGGGCAAGGTAAAGGAAAGGACTGTCCCATATGGATAAGGGAAGAATGTACTGATCGTGGAATGGATAGATGATGGGGCTCAATCCAAGGAGAATAGGTAACAGTAATCAAAGCTGAACTGGAAGTAGAAGGGAAGGAAAAAGGGGGTGGAGGAGGGTTAGGAGAAGGGAGGGGAAGGGGATGGAGTGGAGGAGTTAACCAAACAGGAAGAACCCTAGATCAAGATCAAAGTTGAGGCCTTTCGTAGCAGATGTCTGTAAAGTGTAAATCCACTTTGTTTCCTCCTTGGCTATTTTAGCCATGAGGTCTCCTCCACGCCAGTTCTTCTCAACTTTCTTGATCCCTGTGAAGGTGTTTAAAGATGGGTCTTTTTGGTGTGTTTCCAAGAAGTGCACTGGTACACTGTGAGTTAGGACACCTTTTTTTTATGTTGCGCACATGTTCCGAGATCCTATCCTTCAAGCATCTGATGGTGCGGCCCACATACTGCAGGCCGCACTGACACTCCATGAGATAGATCAGACCTTTAGTGTCACACGTCATTTTTTCTTTGATTTTGTGGGTCTTGTTTGGTGACGTTGGATCTGAATTCAGTGATCGGCTCGGTTGTCCTTCTGTTGGCGGTCTTACAGGCCATGCATTTGGCGCAATGGTAAAACCCTGTAATATTTTCACCTAGCCAAGATGAGGATCTGGCAGGGGTGTGGTGGATCATGCTGGGTGCTACAATGTTCCTCAAGTTGCCTGCTTTTCTGTAGATAACTTTAGGTTTTTGTGTAAGATTTTTGGAGGGCAGGGTCTTTTAGCAGTATATACCAGTGGCGTTTTAGGATGTTTTCAAAGGCTCTATAATTACTGTTGTAGTTAGTGATAAAGAGTGGTTGTGAACCATATCTTGAATCAAGCTCTTTATCTTCCTTACTTTTGTTCATAAGTAAGGTCCTTCTATCGATGGCCCTAGTATTTGTGAGAGCTTCTTCTGCTTTGTTCAGGTAGTTTTTTTTTTGTTTTTTTTTTGTTTTGTTTTTTTTTCTCAATGAACTGTTTTTTTTAGGTTGCTGGCCTATACCTCAAAATCTTCTAATTTAGCACAATTTCTCCGAATTCTTTTGAACTGTCTCTTAGGGATGCTCTTTAACCAATTGTTGTGATGGTTACTGGAAGCTGGAATGAAGGTGCTCACATCCATTTCTTTTATGTGAGATTTGGTGGTCAGATGATCTTGGTCCACTCTGATCTCCAGATCTAGGAAGACCACTTTCTCTGTGTTGTATTTTACTGTGAACACTAAGTTGAGGATGTTCTCATTGATATACTTGATGAATTCTTTGAGGAGCACCTCTCCTTCCACCCATACACAGAGGACGACATCTATAAATCTTCACCAGATGATTAGATGGTCCTTGTATGGGTTGTCCTGGGACCAGATTCCGTTTTTCTCCCATTGTGCCACATACAGGTTCGCGTAACTGGGCGCGAATTTCGTGTCCATTGCTTTCCCACGAACCTGTCTGTAGCACTTGCATCCAAATGAGAAATAATTATGTTTCAGTATGAACATTATGGAGTCGATCAGGAAGTCTTGTTGTTCTTGGGGGAGTTCTGAGTTGTCTACAAGCCCCTGGCGGATGTGGTTACACCCTGCTGAATGGTCGATCACTGTGTACAGCATTGTTGCATCGCTAGTGACCAAAATGTAGTGTTCTTTCCAATTATCTTCTATTGCTTGGATCGCATCTGTAGTATCCCTTAAGTAACTTTGTTTGGTTACAAGGGGTTGTAGATATTTGTCTTCATATTCAGACAGGTTTGTGGTGACTCTCCCTATGCCCAATACAATCGGATGACCTGGGGGTTGGTTGCGGTCCTTATGTACCTCAGGCAGATGGTACAGAATAGAGAGTCTTGGATATTGATTGAAGATGTAATTGAACTCTGTCTGTGTCAAGATGCCTTTTCCTTTGGCTTCCATAAGAAGTGCTTTCAATTTTTGATTATACTTGGTAGTGGGGTCTTCTTTGAGGAGCTCATAGGTGGTGGTATCTCCCAATAGGCATTCAGCTTCTTCAATTTAATTTTTGGTATCCATGAGGATTAGGTTTCTTTAGTTGGTCTTTCATTTTCAGTAAGTCGTCCTCCACTGCTTTCTGGAATGTTTTCAAATAGGCTCCCTTAATGTGTTGGGGGAAGAATTTGGACTTCCTTTTGAAGTCGCAGTGGACAAAAGTTGGGCCTTGGGTTTCTTGGCTTGGGTCGACCATTAGATCTTCCCTCTTCCGTGACTCATTCTTCATAAAGAATTTTTTTAAAGTTAAATTCCTTATACATTTTTGCAGATCTAGGAAGGTCTCAAATTTGTTTAAGGTGTTGCTGGGAGCGAATTTTAATCCTTTTTTGAGGACATTAAATTGGTCTTTGTTCAAGGTGGTGGAGCTCAGGTTGAAGATGCTGTTAGTGTTGGTATTGGCACCATGCTCTAGCGCTTTAGCTTTGCTCCTCTTCTTCCCTCCTCGCTTGCCCCTTCTGAATTTGAGAATTTTCTTTTTTGACGGTAGCACACTGGTGAGATCTGCTCCGACCATGGCATTTATTCTGTGGCATCCTTGTTCAATTGTTCCTCTGGTGGATAGTTGTGTCTCTTGGTAAACTCCAAAAATATTCTAGGCATTCTTCTGGGTCCGTACCCTCTTCGAATTCATCAGTTAAAGTTTGATGCTCCTTGCGGATGTATGTCACGTTCTTTCTTGGGAGAGGCGTTTCAGGATCATGGATTTTGTTAGTGTGCTTCGTCTCTCAGCTTTCTCCATCCCTTTCTGATAGCTGATTTCAGCTAATTTGGAAATGCTGGTTCCTTGTTGCACTGTGTTGATTGTTGTTTTGGGGGGTCATTTATGGTTGTCCCTTTTGTGTTCTTGGTCCTTGTTCTTACCCTGTGTTTCATTAGGTTGTTTCTTTTGGTTTGTAGTATGCATATTTTTGTTGGTGCTGTTGGATTTCTCATTCTGTGATTGAGTTTCATAGAATGCGCCATAATTTCCCCAACTAAATGTTTTTATTTGTGTTTCAACTGGGCAAAGGAAACACCTCAGCGTACGACGATGCAGCGTTTAGACATGGCTACCCACACCACTGTCTAATCTCTGCTTGTCAAAGAAAATCAGTCAATCACAATTGACCTTGTACAACCTACGCTATCCTAAGCTCCGCTCCTTTAAGTGGTCCTTTGGTCGGTCCTGATACTGAAAGTTTGCCAAAAAAGCTTTTGTCCCAATTTCCTACCAAGTGGGCCCTCAGTTTGTACCTTTGCTGCCCTGATAACCTTTTTAGCCTTTGATTTGCAAAATACTCCTTGTCATCATTCTTGGTTTGCATATAAGTCCTAAAGGCCATATTTTTTTGCTTTCTCTTTACTTGCTATCTCTTTTGTAAACCACATTGGCTTTCTTTTCTGGACATTTTCCTAACCTTTCTGATTCAAATGTCTGTTGCTGTTAGTAATGAATTTTTCAAATTTCCAGCTCTGCTCATGCACTCCTTTCATGTGCCTCCAGGAGTAAAGTGTGCTGAGAGGTAGGAGTAGGCACAAAGGTTTAAATGCTTCTATATTTAGCCTTTCTGTTCCTGTTCAGGGTAGCTGGGTATTCCCTTATTTTATTTTGCAGCATTTAGGCTTTCTAATTTACTTTGACGTTTTCACAACTGGTTAGTTAGTGTGGAAAGGAGAAAATGAAATGCTGTGTGGCCTGACCTGGGCTCCTACAGGTCCATCAGCTATGTTCTGTAAATATATCCTATTCTGGATATACCAGAGCTGAGATGGGAAGGTGTCCTTAATAAAAGAGTCATTATTTTATAAACACACACAGACCTGGAACTCAGAGGTCCTCCAAACTAGCTTTGTGTACCTAAAATTGGCTAAATTTCATCTAACCAAAGAGAGTCCTTACTTTACTAGCTCACAGGGTATGGTTTTATTGTCAGGAAAATCACTTAGCCTTCTGGTTTTAATTATGTCTCACAGCATATTTGTTAGAAAGATTGAGAAATTCAGGATGGACAAGTTGGTACAGTGCAAAATGTTTAAAATGTTTCTCTGAAAACATTACAGAGCAAGTTAGATCATGTTTTTCATCTGACACATCTGTTTAGGACACATCCACAGCTGCTCTTCGTACATTTATTAAGTTTTCCAATTTTTTTTTTGGGGGGGGGGGGGTGAATGT
>WWET01004833.1:26670-50008 GCA_011038615.1 Limnodynastes dumerilii
TTTCATCTCCTGGAAAAACCCGGGTCTTTAGACCCGGGTTTTTCACAGTTGGTGATGTGAAAGGGGTATAAGTTATACTTTTAGTTTTCAAATAAACTAAGGCATAAAATTGTGTTACAGAAATGGAGTAAACAAGTTAACAAAGTTCAGGCTTTTCAAGAAGTACAATCTAGTGATAATAGACAACTGTCAAATTGAGGAATTAGCATAAAGTATTCTTAAAGCTGAATGTATTTACTTTTACCAGTAGCTTTGTGTAAATGTATATTCGTTTTGGTTTTAGGTACCTCTCCTGATATCAGCGTATGTATTTTCAGCTGGCAAGTGAATACTTATGGACAACCTAAACCCTCAATTTATATAGGAGTGTTTGATATAAATCGTTGGTATCAAGCCCAGATGCCAGATTCCTTAAGGTAACTATAAAGGATAATAGTTATTGGGGTAGTTTTCCTTCTATTCTGTAAGGGGGAGTATATTTTGCATCACCTCTTTATTTATAAATGTTTATATTCTTTCTTGTTCTAGGCCTGGCCAGTTTCTCAGAAACTGCTCATATTTTGCATTTTGGTCACTTGACACATTGGTGAATTTGACTACAGACAGTATATTTGACATTCTTGTGTACAAATCTAGTCTCAGTAGAGGACCTCCACCAACTTATCCACCTCCAGAGCAATTCTATTTGCCAAGCAACTACAGTTTTGGTATATATCTGATTTTACATTTGTGTATAATTAAGATTTGATTTTTTTACTGTGCATTTGTCAATGTTGAAGTTAATCAGAATTATTAAACTGTGTTCAAAGCTGTAGTCAAACTAAATGTGGTGTGGCTGATCTTTCAAATGTAACTTACTGTTATGCAAGTGTTATCTGCATAAACTAGATATCTAGGGTGTGTGTTCATGCTTCTATTTTTCAATTTTGGACGATTAATGAGACTAGACTGTCATAAGATTGTAATGTTTGTTTGCCGGCAAAGTAAATAGTCTAAATGGATTCTGAGATCTCATTAAGTATGAGTCTTTAATACTGTCAGAGGTGTTCCAGCAGTTCTCCCATAAGGGATATTATTCAGTCATCACTATCACAATGTCATTCTTCATGTCTGCTGTAATCTAAAGGGCATAAGGGACATTTTAATAAATCTTGTTTTTCACTTTCTCTTTTCTGACACCTTAAAGATGCAGCATGTTTGCTGAGTTCTGGAGTCATTCACATCACTTGCAATGGCTTTCAGAGACAGGTAATTTCCATGTACTTATGTAAATACATTTTTGCTTAATAAGGAATATATAGTGGCAAATGCATTGCTTTGCATTGTGGCAAATGATGAGCAAAATACTAATGTTCCACATATATAATGAATAAGTAGATTTTTCTTTCATAATTTGAAGCATTTTTTTTTTCTACTTTAGGCTCTGACCTTCTTAAAGAAAACAAACTTAAATGAAAATGTTCATGATTGCTACAACAGATGCTTAGCAGCTGGTCTGCTCTCTCCTACACGTACTGATATTCCTTCCTCCAGTCTGAGTCAAGTAAGCACTAAATTCTAATTTATTCCTTTAAAAAATGATCTCACTTCATCTTTTTGGATTTTACTACTTTAAAAACCTTTTTGAAACGGTTTGACTTTAAAACAAAATTCAATTTATAGGAAGAACAATTACAAGCTGTATTGTCAGCTGCAGTAGAGACAAGTTCTCTTAGCCTTTTATCCACTAATATCAAGCAGTGGACTGCAGAAAGTAAGTGCTCACAATGGTAAATGTTAAAATGATTTGGTACTTCGCCAAAGGGGGAAAAACATTTCTAAATTTATATTTTTCTCTTCAATAGTTGGACCAAGATCTGATACTAACTTGCGCTTCCTTCTTGAATGGACATGGAATAAAGTGGTTCATACAAAAAACAAATTTGACCAACTGTGTAAGTATTGGGTAGTCTTAATATATGGAGGTTTAGAACAGGCTTAGACCACCTTTGACACTCCAGGTATGCTGGCAGTTGTGGTTTCAAAATACCCGGAGGTCCCCAGGTTGCCTATGTTTGGTTAAAAAAAAAAAAAAAAAAGTATTTGGTTTTATAGCTTCAACTATGTTAACGTTTGCTTTGTTTTTTCAGGTGTTGCTTTGTTTGATGGATCATGTACCTTTATTGACCCACAAACGTTAAATTCATTACACCACTGTGAAATGCTCCTTGCTAACCTGAACACAATCATTAATTGTTTTTTAACCGAGGCTCAGGAGCTCCCTAATCAAGGTACATACATAACTATCTTTTTACATAGGTTTAGATTCTTGTCCGTGAAAAACGTACACAGCTATTGAAATTTAGTGTAATAATTTTTATTCCACACACTAGGTGAATAACCTGAAAAGGATTGTTACTTGTCATATAATTAATTTCTCTGTTGTCCTATTGGGGAACATTGGCTAATGTGGTATGGGATAATAGATACTTTATACAATTCCTCTTTTCTATGTGTTTCTTTTTGGAAATTTCCCTGAAACTGTTTTGCAGAATTTTGTGCCCAAAGCTAGCATCCAGAGATGCAAAGTCTTGCAATTTATAAATGTTATCAAGTGTGTACAGATAACCATGTAGCAGCCCGGTAGAACTGTTTTGTTAAATCTATGTGACGCACTGACAGCCCTTGTCAAATGAGTTTTCAGGCCCACCTGCACTGACCTAGCATCTTGAGCAAGAGACTGTCTATAGCAGGCCTGGCCAATCTGTGACTCTCCAGGTGCTGACAAACTTTGAGTCACAGTATGCTTTAACTGCACAGGCAAAGCATGCTGGGATTCGTCGTTTCTCCACACCTGGAGAGCAACAGGTTGGCCGGGCCTGGTCTAGAGGCTGTCCACACGTTTTTGTACAATTGACAGTAAATAAACAAATGTCTCTTCTAAACATGCAGTATGGTTCACATTACACCTGCTTGGTCTTAATGAGAAGAAGAAAAAAAGGGAGCTTACAACGCAACTCTTGGAACCACTGATGAGAAAGCTGTTAGAACAGTACCTTCTAGGCCATATAATGGAGATCCACAGTTTCAAATTCAAATTTGAATCCACAGGGTGCACAAAGGTGGATTGAGCATAAAGAATCCCTGGCAAGAATGTGTCTGTACATGCTTCATACCTGATTATTTGCACAGGAAAATGATAGTGTGCAGAAGGAGGATAAAGAGTGAGACCTTCCTCAAGACCCTAATGAAGTATAAGGAGAGCAAGTGAGGGAGTAAATTGGGAAGCTTGCATACTTTCACTATAGAATGTAAGGCTTCCACACCTGATAATTGTCCTGGCTGTTATCACCGTTTTCAACACCGAGTGAGAGAAACGTCCAGATTAAAGGATCAATGTGTTAGTAACTATGCCATCAAAGCCTTATTAATTCAAAAGTGACAAGAAATGGGGCCTTTAATGAGAAGATCTGGATGAAAAGGTAGGATTGGAAGGCTAAGATTATGGCCATTCCAAGGATGTGTGGGGGCCAGTCCTCTTCAGCTTCTTGAGTACCTGCATAGCTATGCAAAAGGGAGAAAATTTGTGCACCAGATGACTCTTCCATGGAATAATCATGGTTTCGGTTTACCCTGTGGGCTTTGCTCAAAATCACTGTGACCTTGAAGTTCAGGCATGAGACAATGAGTTCTATTTCTATCAAAACCAAAAGAGGCCATTCTCCCAGATGATTATCCGCAAAGGACGTGATGTACACAGTTTCCTTTATGGCCGTAATGCTGTAGCTTCTCTACTGCTGTTTTAGGTCAGCAACCACTGTCTCGTTGTCCGATGGGATTTTAGGAGCTTGCCCATCAGTCTTCTCAGCCTGTACATACGCCTTGTGAATTGCTCTAAAACATCAAGTCAAGCAGTGTCTTCTGTAACTGGAGAACACCAAAGACAATGCCCCCTACCCCGGATAGCCTGGCATCTGTGGCCAGCAGGTTCCCTTCTCATTTCAGAAAGGACCGACACAATTAATATTAGAGACTGACAAGTTTTGGGTGACAACCTACGGAGTTGTGTGTCCACATGAAGAGAGCATTTGGACCACTTTTGAAGGTGCAAGTGAAACTGGGCTAGAATTAACCTGGTCTTTGTCAGTACAGAGAGAACCATGTCTTCTGGAAGAAACACCTGCCTGGATTCAAAGACAAGGTAGAGAAATTGCATCCGTTGTGCAGGAATTAAGGAAGACTTCAGTAGGTTTTGGATCAATCTGTATGTTTTTAGAAAGGTCAGTGTCAGAAAAAGTTAATGCCCTAAATCGATAATGGGCCTTGCAGACTGCAAAGCAGTCCAGATAGGGATTTGGAAGTATGAAGCATTTATGTCCAAAGCAGCAAAAAGACCAGAGGCAAGATTTACTAAGATGCTGGAAAGGAAAAGTGGAAATTAGATTATAGCTCTTACTTTCCGATTATATACTAGAAAATGTCAGCGAATATCTGGTTGCTATGGGCAACATCACCATTCCCCATTTCTTATGACTGTCTACTCCTCTTTTGCTGCTTTCAGCCTCTGGCAATCTCTTGCACTGCTTGTGCAGGGAACTGCTGCAGTGTGTTGGAGGTGAAAGAAGCCTTTGCGCTGTCCACTCCAGGATTACTGAGTACAACGCATAAGAAAAAATTAGTTGGGGCCAGAGCACGAAAGGGCACAAAAAATAAACTCTGGGAGTGGTGTAGTAGGGGTGGAGGTTTGCTTTTAAGACTTTCAGTTTTGTATCCTTGATTCTAGTACCTACTACTATGTGCCTTTGTCTCCTCAGTAGCACAGCAGAGAAATCCAGTTGCTTACTTTGACTGCTGCTATTTTGTTGACTACAACTACTAAATTTGTCACTCCCTGTTGAGTATTTTTTCCAGCTCAAACTTTCCTCTGCTTGCATCGCTATCCAATTTTAGTTAAGAACTTGTGAGGAGATAATTCTATACAAAATTTAAATCTGTTTGTGTGAATAGCCTTTGTTTTTTATTATTAACGTATTAATTTTGTTTGTAGGATTAATAAACTTAACAAACAAGCAGATGGTGACTCGTCTGTTAATTGAATATGTCTCAATTGTTCTCTGGCTTTGTCATTGTGGCCTTTTACCGGATAACTCAGGTTAGTTATTACATGTAACCTTTGTTTTATTCAATTGGAAGCTATTGATATTTGCTTATATCCACCAGATAAAACAAAAGTATGCTTCATTGTCCACAAATTACATTTATAATCATTTGGGTTTCTTGTATGTTTCAGCACATGAAGGCCTTCAGTTGACCAGACCGTACTATGATTTCAATCTGATGCAGCATTACTACACCGAAAGGCGAAGAAAGATGGAACAATCTTCTAGGTACTGTAAAATATTAATATGGTTTACTTACAAGTCTTTTGTTTTGTACTTCGGTATGTGTACTTTTACATTTTGTTAAGTGTTTATACTACAAAAAAAAAATGCACTTTGAAGAAAATTTCACTATATAAAATAGTAATTGCACATAAATACATAAACATAAAATAACAATCTAACAGTAAATATGTGAGGAAAATGTGGGGCCCCTTTAAGATTAGCATATATTGCTCAGCATGCCTCTGATCTTCTGCGTAATAAGACACAATGGACCGGATTCACACTTGCGTGTAAGAGCCATAGGTTCGGATAGACATGTATTTGCACTTCTCCGATCCACTCCCCTGCCCCCTGTTTTTAGGTACCTAATGGCACTTACAAGTGCAACAAGCAACCTTAACTCACCATGCTCACCATGATTATCCGGAAAATATGCACGGACAATCCCCAGCCCTCCCACCTTAATTTACATCCCACCCCCCACCCACTTTACCTAAGTTTTAAACATATATAGATGCCGTTTGTCTTACTAATGATCCACATATAGGTTTATGTAGTTTCTTGGGAATTGTTAAAAAGAGGATATTTATTACTCACTGTAAAATCCAATTCTCTCAGTCCATTGGGTGACACTGCTAGACATAGGGGTATAGTAGGTGGTCCGTGGAGTCAGGGCACTTCAAACCTGAAAGTGTTAAACTGTACACCCCCCCCCCCCCTATCCCCCTCCCCCTAGGGGGACTAACCAGTTGATTGCAAAGTGAGCCCAAAGAGCAGGCATAATGAGTAACTTTACACAATCATTAATTCTAAACTAGTCAGAGCAAGGGAGGAAACACAGTGTCCCCCAATGGACTCAGAGAAATGGATTTTACAGTGAGTAATACAAATCCTGGGGGAAACTGCTAGACATAGGGGACATACCAAAGCCAACCCTAAGAAAGGAATGCCCTGTACAGCTGTTCGCAAAACTCTACGCCCCAACTGGCATCTTGAGATGCGAAACCTTGTAACTTGTGGAATTTAGTAAAAATATGGACAGCCGACCACATAGGGGCCCTGTACAACTGTTCCATGGAAGCGGCATGACATGCCACCAACGAAACTCAAAACCGCCCTAGTGAAGTGAGCCCTCAGCCCAGCTGGAATAGGTCAGTTAGTCAGAATGTAAGCTTGTCTAAGTATAGAAAAAAATTCAAGGCAAATAAAACACTTAGAGGCCAGTCAACCATGTTTGCTTGCTTCGTACAAGACAACAATAAAAGGTCTGCTGTTTTCCTAACAGGACCGCCTCTGTCCACAGAACACCGTAGTGTCCAGACTACATCTAGGCCACGCAAAGAAGGGTCCAAGGATACGGACTCGGGGAAAAGCTGGAATCACAATTTCCTAGCTTAGGTGGAATACAATATAAGACTTTATGCGTGAAAGAAGGCTTAGTGCACAGCAGCGCCCTACCCGGATGGCAAATCAGACAAAAGGAGGGGGCAACCCAACGCTCCTATTTCTGATACTTGCCTAGTAAAGGAAATAGCTAATAGATTTCCAGGAAAAGTTTTTTCCTTGTACAGATCCCTAAGAATCGAAAAGCTCCTTGGTCAGGACCCTTAACGCTAAATAGAGATCCCACAGTTCGATTGGATGACTAAACGGCGAGTAGTGTGACATCATTGTGATTTCTACCACTAGACGTAAGACTCTCAAACCCTAACATGGTTTGCTGACTAAAAGGGGGTTGGTCCGAGTGAGAAGGTCTGGTCGCAGAGATAACCGGAAGGAAGGAACTGCAGACATTTAGAAGATGTCTGAATATCTTCGCTTGGTGAGTTCAATCCGTAGCCACCAGAATGGTAGCTACCCTCTCTCTACAACTTCTTTCAGCTCTTGGAAGCATAGGAAGTGGAGGGAATAAATACCCACGCTGAAATTGTCATCAAGACGACATTGCATCTATGAATCCTGAGACTGGATCTCTGGCCTTTGTGCAGAAGAGAGGGACCTTGAAGTTCCTTTGAGATGCCCTGAGAAGTATCTTTGGGAAATCCCAAAGTTGCACTAGAAAATGTGATAGCTCCTTGTGCCGAGACCACTCTTTCATTTGCACTGCGTGCTCCTACCTGATGGTTGAGGTAAGCCACTGCTGTCACGTTGTCGGACTGAACTTCTATGGGTTAGTTGTATAAAAGAGTTCCAGCTGGATTAGACCTCAGTAGACTGCTCGAAATTTCTGAGTAGATGGGCTTCAAGGAAAAGTCAGGCCCTAAAACCTGTGATCTGTAATGACTAGCCCCCCACCTGACAGTGGTGTCCTTGGTAATTAAGGTCCCCTGTCAAGCCTATAGGAACTGACCCTTGGAGGGGTATGCCCAAAGCAGCCACCATCCCAAAAAGCTGCGAGCTCTTTGTTTTTCCAGATGCAGATTAAACCTGAACTATTTTTGTAAGAGTTTCCATTGGAAAATCATCACACGAAACAGGGTGCACGAAATTGCTTCGAAGACAGAGGGCCTAGCTCCCAAAAATCTCATACCCTCCAGAAACTATAGTCTCTTTCCAGAAAGAATCTGGTCTTGATGAAAACTGCCAGACTCTTGTCCTCTTGCTCAGGATCGCAATTTCTGAGCTGGAGAACAGAATGATTTCTGGAGATTGAGAATCCACTAGTGAGATTTCAAGAATCTCCTGGCAAGAAGTAGGCTTTTAACCTTTAGCAGTTTTCTAGTGCCGGGTTCTGAACCAGGACTAACTGCCCCAGACGCGGATGCTTTTCTCTTTGGCATTGGGGCGGTAGACACCCCCCTCAACCAAAAATATTTTCTGCAATTGCGAAACGCAGCAGAATTGATATCCTGCCGAAACAGATATGGGCACAGGCATCTGTTATATCCAGCGAGACCCTAAACTGCCCTTGGTCCATGCACATAATGCAGACCCTCCCCCCCCCCCCCCCCCCCCCCCGCGGCGGCGCGCGGCCTGCCGAGGGTGCTCTGGCAAGCAGAATTTCTTGGCAGCAGGTGGAGGGGGGTTGGACCATGACTGTGGTCCGTTTAAATGGTGGCTGTCAGCGCGCCTGCCACTGACAACCGCCGGCAGAGTCCCACACTCGCCGGGGGGGGGGAAGGCGAGTGAGGGAAGCCTGCAGGCTACTCACACCCACCACGCTGGGACCCGGAGTGGAGGAAGTCCGCAGTCTATCCACTCCAGGATGTGGACCCTATAGTAAAAATACATAAATAAATAAACATACTAGAAATGTATAAAAAGTAAAAAGAGAGGCAGAGCCCCTCTTAAGTATGCCCTGCTCCTTTGGGCACTTATTAAAACTAGTTAGTCCCCCCCCAGGGGGAGGGGCAAAGTAGGGGAGTGACCTGACTCCATGGACCGCCTACTATGCCCCTATGTCTAGCAGTGTCCCCCAATGGAAGTAAGAGAAAGTAATATTCGCCAGTTCATATGATCTTATTCTTGACCGTTGGACCGCCTAATAATGTTTCACATCAGATGTATGTTCTAAAACTTAGAAAAATATTCTCACCAGCTCATATGACCTTATTTTTAATCATATATGTCTACTGGTATGCTGTAAAAATAACAGTGCCTTATGATATTTAAACTCACAGTGCCTAATGATGGTAATTTTCCTCTGTAATTAGCCCCTTCCAATGATTTTAGTACGGTGGCCAAGAGTGCTGGCAATGTGTAGGCCGTCTCTCCTGCTCCTATCTCCAGCAATATCTGCCTGAGTGCGACAGACGCCTCTTTGGGCAAGTTCCGGATGATTAACTGGCTGGGGCTAAACAATCAAGAGTGGAGATTCTGTGTATATCTCACCATACACTGCAAAACAAACACTGGCGATTCTTTCACTTAATTAAATTTCCTATCCTAAATTTGACTAACGACTTTTTTCAATATGCAGGCAATCGGCTCACATTTTGATGCTTTTCTCCCGTCTGGGTTTCTTCAGAAAGTGCTGTGGGTCATTAGTAAGACAAATGGCATCTATATATGTAACTTTCCACTTTAGAAGGATTAAGTAGAAATGTTTGTTATATTCATCATTTTTTACCATTTTCCTATTCATATGAAAATACTGTGCAAAAGATGGAGAGAAACATTTAGTATTATGCAGATCAGAGGCATGTTGAGCAATATATGCTATAAAATAAAAAATATGTTTTATTTTATGTGCATGTGCTATTTTATATAGTGAAGTTTTTTTAATAAATTTAGTGGAATATATTCAAAGCGCTTCCTATTTTGTGGCTTTTGTTTTGTAAGCTGATGGTCACTCCTAAGGCTGCTGCTGAATATAGCCAAATACTAAATTGTTTCCATTTTTGTCTCCCTTTGGTCAGAAGCCTTAGATTGGAGTAATAAGACAAGCACCTTCTATTATGATTTTTGTCCCCCATGTGACAGTGCCCTTTAATGTTTGCGATCTGTTTACCTGTGGTGTTATAACACTTGTTGCATAAAATTTGTATGTAAAACGCTAGCATATATTCAGTTTAGTGACTGAACTAGGAATAACGTTGATGTTTTGTTCTTGGTTTTTTGTTAGTAAGCAGAGAATTTGTTAATACGTTTTAAGCAGTGTGTGTGTGTGTGTGTGTGTGTGTGTGTGTATCACTCCTAACGTTTAACATTTTTATTTCACTTTGATCATTTATAATGCTTTGCATTTGTCATTTTGTCTTAGCAGCTTTTCTAAGCCTCTAAAGTCATTTATTTTTTCTTTATGAATCTAGTGGAAAATGGAACTCCATTTCCTTGATGATTGATCATTTGATTTCTGAATTTGCTGATAAACTTGAACATTTATGGAAGAGAGATGAGGGTGGCACAGGCAAATACCCACCTCCAACCTTACACGTGAGTTGGAGTATTTAATGTATTTATTTTGATTTTATTTAAATATATCTTTATATCCACTTTTTTTTATGTTGTAGGCACTTCTTGATTTGTACTTACTAGAAGATGCAGATGAAGCCAGCAAACACGCAATTGTATCCTTTTCAACACCTGTCACCTTATTTCATTTACATATCTATTCATATACTTTCTTTGCACACATATTTGAGAGTCTCCAAATTAACCTTAACCAGTTGCTTAACAGATGCTTTATTATTTGCTGGATATTATTTATTCTATTCCAAACAAGCCTGAATTTCCTATAGAAGCTTTCCCTGCAGCTTTTTATGTTCCCTTTGGACTGGTAAAGCTTATTCAAGGATTTTGGCTATTGGATCACAATGATTATCAGGTATACCAGCTTATTGTTTTATCTAATCTGCATTTGTATATATTGTCTTGCTGGAAACTATTTGCCTTTAAATGTTAGTAACACATTAGTGTACATTAATAAGATTGTGCTTTTCAAACCCCTGCCTGCTCTGTTACTGGTTATCTCTAAATTCTGCTGCTAAAGTAGGTCTTTCATATTATTGTCATTCTTTTTCATTGGGATTAACACTGCAATTCCACATAAAGAGCAAGATATAATTTTTTTTGCCTTTTTACAATGCTCTGTAATATTATATATATTTATTTTGAATAAACATTTTCAAATGTTACCAATAAACCTTTTAAATTTTGTTTGTCTTTTATTAGAATGCAGTGGAGTGTCTTCTTCATCCAGAAGCAGGTCCAGTAAAGCCATGGCAACATACTCCAATTCTTGAAATTTTAATGTGCCAAGGGTATCATGTATTGGCCTTGCGTTATATACGGATATTGAGGCCTCCAATAGAAAACATCAAAGAAGCCAAACTCCACATGACGGTGCTTATGATAAACAAGTAAGAAGCATTGTTTCCTCTTATTGTCTAGTTTTAAAACAACTTCTGCTTATGTCTTAATCAATGTTACAAGACAAAGGTTTGTAACAACTTACAAGATCAATAAGAGTTTCCATAAATGTTTCTTTCTTTCTTTTTTTTTTAGTCATATGTCTGATGTCTGGAACATGCAGAGACTTCTACGTAGCCGACTAAATCAAGAAGAGCTGTTGAAGCACATATATGAAACATGTCTTGAGTCTGGGACTCTGGGAAATTTGCTGAATTTTACGTTCACAAAGTTTGAACAGGTAAGGAATTCAGTGTAAATATAGTCATATCCTTTATATACCTGCTTACTATATACTGTTTACTATACTCTACTTCATTTACAGGACTATTTGCAAAAATTTTTGTACACAAATGGGCGTGTGCAAAATAGAGAGCTGTATCATATACATCATTTACTAATAGGAAATGATGAATCGCCAGCATTGCTGAACTATTCACTAAAGGGTTTTAGAATGGTAAGTAAATTCAATGGCTGGTAGCAGAGATCTCTTTCCGTGGATAACATCCAAGTGTTCAGCAAGCCATTGAAATTTTGTCATTGGGTATTGTTATAGCAATAGTCTACTTAAATTCATATTTATAACATGTTTTGTACAATAGAATGGACTGATCACCACCACCTTTTTTTGTTGCGTCAATGGTGGTATGACTTTTTACCAGTTTGTTTTCTTCTCCAATTTGGAAGAACGGTTGGGTATGAGTAGTTCTTATTTTTTTATAAATGTAAAAAAAATTGTGGTCATTACTTGTTAAATGTGTTTACACCAAAAAAAATTACTACAGTTTCTATTCTGTACAGCTGTTAATATTTGTAGAGTTATATATACCTAGTTTCAGAAACATGCCATAATGTAACGCAAGTTAAATGTTGAAAAAGGTAGATCTTAAGAAAATGTTGGTACTTTATATTAATGTATCATTTTATTGTGGTCTTAGAGGCCCTTTTACAACATAATGGGGGGCAGGAGGGGTGACAATTCAGACTGATTTTTTTGACTAGTATACACTTATGTGCAGGATAACATTGACGGTCGTTTGCAACGGAACTCAGTGAGCACTAATTCTCTTCTGGATCACTATTACAAACTGCTTCCAAAAGTACAGCGATCTGTGATAGATGAGCGGAGGACCTATTTGTCAGTTGAACGAAAGGAAGGTATGTTTATTTCTGTGCACAAGATGTACCCTTTGGTGAGCATGTATGTGTTATATTGATGTTTACTTGTCTTAGATGAACTGTTTCGGATTATTCTGGTCTATATGTATATAATTTTTATCTTGGGTACTCTTTGATTTCTAGTGAAAAAACCACAGCCATTAACTACTGTGATTAATATGCATCCTAAGGAATATACAATGCCTGAGGATCATTTTATTCGTAATGTAGTACAGAAAATAGAGGAGGTGGCTGCTCCAAGAAAAGAAATAATTGAAGTCTCTACTCCAAAAAGGTAATTTCTGATCCAATGTCATTGAAACATAAAGCTCAAAATGTTCTTAGAAGACTGCTGCGAGTTGTAACAAACATTCATTAATACCTTTTAGCCAATAGAAGATTTGAAAGCCTAAAAAATACTGCAAAAAAAGTGTATTGGAATTTTTATATATACAGTTGCACAACACTTCACATGAAAAACACAGCCTGTGTTACAAATTACTAGTTTATTTTGAAAGACTAACCTTCCCCAACATGGCTGCAAGATGACATGCTATGACTGTTATCTAGCATGCTCAGAAAATTGAGTGATTGAGTGGATCAGGCTTAATCTGTTCTTTTGGATCATTTTATTGCAGTCCAGGGTTAAGAAATGATGGGTAATTTGTTTTATATTTAAACTTTTTATTTTTTAGTGTAGCCAATGAAGACCAACATACTGTATCTACACTGCCAAAACCAGTGGCTCAAAGTGCATTGGTTTGTACACCCATATCCAAATCTAAGAAGCTGTCCAGGTTGGTTTTATTGTCACCAGGTGTAAGATTTAATGGCATTATAAAATGTTAATCACATTATACCAGCTATTCTGTTTTGTGATGTGCAGAGATATATGAAATTAGTATGTTATACCCCGTTCAGACCCGTCTAAAAAGAAGGGGTTTGCGGAGAATGC
This sequence comes from Limnodynastes dumerilii, assembly GCA_011038615.1. NCBI lineage: Eukaryota > Metazoa > Chordata > Amphibia > Anura > Limnodynastidae > Limnodynastes > Limnodynastes dumerilii. The sequence goes on from WWET01004833.1 coordinate 39,997, forward strand.
CGGGACCCGCGGCTCCACTGCACATCGGTGACCTGGGAAATCCCGGGTCACCACTGTCAGTGTGAACGGGCAGCCAGCGTGTCCCTGCAAATCCCCAGGGTTTGAAAACCCTGGGGATTTGCAGGGCTGGTAATCTGAACGTGGTATCGGTGGCTAAGCTTCACTTTGACTGTGTGCAGTCTATTTAAATATTTTTATTGGAGTAGTAAACAGGATAGAACTTAAGGTTTTTTGTTTTTTTTTGTCCTAAGCTATCTTCTTTATGGATGTTTTCACAGATTTCTTGATCCTATTCTTATCAGAGAGCCAAAGCCTTTAGCTGATCAGCAAACGCCTCATAAATCTTCAGTGTCATTGACATCTAGCCCTGTTCCTCCAAATTTGCTGAAGTTAGCACAATTGAAAAACATTACCAGAGCATCCGAATTTAACTTATTGGAAACACCGCCTGTTGTCCGTGTAAGTAAGGATTTACTGCGTTTTAGTATAGTCACATTTATCTAATAACCTATATGATGGTCTCCTTGTATTTCCAAACAAAATTGTCTGTAGATCTGTATTTATAATGCGACTTTTGACTACCAGAGTAGGATAAGCAGTAGCTTGTGGACTGATTTGTTTTTGTGAGCTAAAATTACTGCCTTTGTCCATAGTTCATTATTGTCTTATTCTGACAGATCTGGATAATTTTTGTGTCAGGTGTAGGTTGGGATTGTTTATTGGTTCCCTCTTTACAAGCATGCACAGGTCTTACCGGTTTTAAAGAGATATCCTGATGGATCTTGGAGACACTGACCATTACAATTACATTTTTTTATATGTTGCAAAACATGATTTTAGTATAATAGAAAAAAGGGGCGGAAGTGCTGGGAGTATAACAAGTATAAAAAGTGATAGCATAAATTATACTATTATGCTAGACCTAGAAATAAAGTATGACACAAAAATCAATAGAATCTGGGCTCTAAAGAGAGTTGTGAATAGCCCAATCTTATATACTCCAGCAGCTTATCCTGGGATGACTAATCTCAACAAAGTGAAAAATAGAAAAAGTGGGTGGAAGCGCTGGGAGTATAAAAAGGATATATATTTTTCACTAATTTAATACATACATTAATATAAAAACCATTAAATTATAATTAAAATTATAAGCAGAGCAATATTGTTATAGATATCTCTAATGTATATTATTGATGTTGGCACAGATCACCAAATAATACTCAGAAAGCACTAGCCACAGGCAAAGTATTATATTGATGGTTGCAACATTTCACAGGTTTCCATGTAATGACTAGTCTAAATAGAACTAATGGTGAAACCTATGTAAAGAAATAGAAGTGCACTCTATATCAGGGAACAAACGTCACAGTGGAAAAGCAGCAATTGTAGCCAAATATGGAAAAGGTCACGATGATGGGAAAGTTGAAATGGTAGTCTGTATATAATTCTCGGCGGAGATGTTAGCTATGGGATACAGCAGTAGATTGCAGGCAGTGGTAAAGTAAACTCCATGGTATGCAGGAGTGATAGTGTAGAAACCAGTTCCAAAATGAAACAAAGAAAGTTACTTCTCTGCAGAAATGTTAGCTGTGAGGTAGAATGTACGTTCTCTCTGACGAAACCTCAGTTGAGAAATGCGTAAGTGAAATTTACACTTGCAGAGAGGATAGCTCATTACCTGGTAGCTGGGCTTCCATTGCGATCTAGAATGGGCATAAGCTAATACCTTCCACATATTCACCAGCGGGCCAGCTGTGTTACATATATGGTTTGACCGGTCAGCAGCTTAGCCTCATAAGCAATCTTGAGGTCTTTCTCCCTGGTCTTCTTAATTTCTGCCTGAATGAAACATACGGGTACACCGCCCATTTGTTGTTAACAACCAGAACTCCCCGTTTTGCATTCTCTGCTGGCTCATTGGAGCTCTATATCAGACTCCGAATCACTGCCCACCTTTTATAGTTTAAGAACTACACCTATTTATATCTCTACAAGCCACACTAAGTTTCATTGCGTGTGGAACAACTACGATTACCCTACTACTTTGAATTGGCTGCCTCAGTGTGTCAATAGTCTTGGACACGGAGACTGTGATTTTGCTGACTGTGAACTTCTATATCGTTATACCTCATAGCTAACATTTCCACAGAGGAATAACAGTGTTTGTTACAATGTAGCAACCAGCTCCAAAATGAATCACTCTTGCATACCATGGAGATTACTACTTTATCCCACAGCTAACATCTCTGCAGTGGATTATATACAGACTATCTTTTCTTGTTTCCCATCATCCTAACCTTTTCCATACTTTGCTACAACTGCTGCTTTTTCATTGTGACGTTTATTCCCTGATATAGAGTGCACTTCTATTTCTTCACATAGGTTTCACCATCGTTTCTATTTAGACTATTCATTACATAGGAGCCTGTGAAATATTGCAACCATCACTACTATACATTGCCTGTGGCTAGTGCTTTCTGAGTATTAGTTGGAGGTTTGTGCCAACATCAATAAAATACATTGGAGATATCTATATCTATTGCTGTGCTTATAATTTTATGCAATATATTGTTTTTTATATTACTATATGTATTAAATAATAATAAAAAATATCCTTGTTATTTTCCCAGTGCTTCCATCCCCTTTTTCTATTTTTCACTTTGTTGAGATTAGTCATCCCTTGTTAAGCTGCTGGAGTATATAAGATTGGGCTATTCACAACTCTATTTAGAGCCCAGATTGTATTGACTCTTTTTATGTCATACTTTATTTCTATGTCTCTAGTATAATAGTATAATTTATGCTGTCACTTTTAAAAATAGCAGCATAACTTTGGGGACAGAAATTTCACTAAAGTAGTGGATGTGTTCTGTAATAATTCATTCTGCAGTAAAATTAAGCACTTGGTACTCAACGCATGCACCCTCAACTGTGTCCTTGGGAGTTAGTGCTTTAGCATGATCGCTGCTGTTTAGAGACAGAGCTAAAATGTGCAATATTAAAGCAGGACCGCTGTGGGTTATTTTAGGTTGTGTAGCTTCCGGCCTATGGTAACCTGCTTATGGGTTTAAAGGTAGTAGGTTTTATAGGTTACGAAAAGCCTGTTGGTGTGTGGCATGAAATACCCAGGTTGGGGTAGTAAAGACATAATAATGAAGAATTTTGTTATTACAATTTGACTCCTTCTTGTGCTATAGCTTCCAGTACTCCTTTCTCTGCCTGTATTTATCCTATCCAACTCCTCTTTGTATCCTATCCACATATTACAACTTTTCTTTTTAATCTTTTATCTTCACTTACCTCTCCTTCCGTCATCTGACGCGCACTCTGCTCTGTGTATTAGACTAATGTGATCTTATGTCACACTTGTGTGATCTGATGCCCCGCTGAAATAGCGACACATACGTTGTGCCTTGACCACAGTGGTTCAGGCACTGTGTATGTGCAACAACTGCACTTGTAATACAAAAAAAAGTAATCTGACTATACAATATCCGGAATGACTGCTTGTTTATTTTTTTTTTGTATTAAAGGTGCAGCTGGGTGCTTAGTTAAAAACCGCTTGGTCAAGCACCCAGCTAAAACCCTCTGGGGAGAATACTACGCATGAGTTGCTTGGATACTTGACTCACGCTTGATACTTGCTTCTTAATCCACACTTTATTTAAAAATTAAATAAAATAAAAATGTATGTGAAAGGCGGTGTCTTTGGAAAAACAGTTTTTGTCATTATTGTGGAGCCTCACCTGTTAAGGGCATCTTTGGTATGTCTGTAAGACTCTCTTGACCCCTATCATCTTTTATAGTCTTCTGCTGATGGTTGTCAGCAATTGATTACAGCCAGTGTACATTTGTGTATGAATGAATGTTTGATGTCTTTTCTTTACAGAAAGCAAAGGCTTTGGCTATGAGCACAGCTTCTACTGTACATACTCCGCTATCTATACTAAGATCCAGCCTCTCTACAACTCCTCTAGGCTCTCCATCTATATCTCCTGGGAGATCACTTACTCCTCCTTTGCAACCCAAGGGGAGTAAAATCTCTTTCATGGAGCAAATTTATGATAAATTTGTCAAAGCGGTAAGACTGTTAATATACATATGTAACAGACAAGATTAATATTATGGTTTAGAAGCAATGCACTTCATGTACAGTTATTCTCTTCACAACAGAAATTAACACCCGTGAAAGATTTGCTAACAGCCTCCCCAATACTGAACTCTGGGAGTCCAAGCCATGTAGACGTCAGTAAAGATGAAAGCAATGTGTCTGTAAGGTCTGATCAAACAACGCTGGAGTATACAGATGCCCCAACACCTGAGGACATGGAAGATGATGTGGTTGCTGTAGCAACTGAAACTCAGTTGTTAGTTACTGATGAGCCAGCGCATTTTGAAAGGGATATCTTAATATATGACTCTGTACAACCTGTACAGGAGCTTCTGGATCTAGAAGAGAGAGGTATGTTTTGATATTTCATTTACTTTGTCCTGCTTACATTTCGTAGCTCACTCTTGTAATTTGATTCAGAAAACATTTAAACTCCTTTATCCATTAAATATGACATTTTACACAATAAATATGAACTTTACAATATATACAAATTAAGATAGCTGCCCAACACTGTTGCTGTCACACAGAAAAATATATTCACAATAACCACTCTGTGGAGCTGCACACCTTAAATTTATAGAAAAATCCCATGTCCGTAATCCTTTTCACATACACATAAGAATAGATTTTATTAATACCACATATCCTGCAAAGATGAAATAAAACACACACGCCGTTGTAACAATTTATAATCTCTATTGGGAAGTGATATTTGACTCTAATATAAGTCAGTTAAAATGATGTAACCTAACCCACTTAATGCAGATTCAGAAAGTTGATGTTTGTAAGCAGCCACTCACTATATAATTGGTCTTTTTGACAATGAAAACGAGCTGTCAGACAAATTAATAAATCACACAGACTTCCATAAGGTTCCAGTTGTCACAAAGGCTTAGTGTTAGTGAAGGTTACCAAGTAAGCTAATGCTGGTTAGTAAAGCAAGAATCAGATATTAATAAGCCGGGACTGGATCCAGAGTTAGGTCTGTTAGGCCACTTAGGCACAGAAGGTGCGTAAGTGGTCTGATTGGACTGCAGGGTGCACGTGCCCTCTAGATGTTACGCTAATGTTGTGATAAGAGTAGCATAACAAGTATCATACGGAACTGAACTGTGCTTCCCCTCCACCAGCTAAAGTGGGCGGGGGAAGCATGCTAATTGTACGGTGTGGAAGGGGGCTCCCACATTTGTGTGGATCAGCGGTCGTCATGACCACTAAACCACACCATATATTTAAGGCAGGCTTATGGCAGTGTAAGCTGCCATAAAGCCCGCACGAAAGCGGGGAGTGACAGGAGGCGTTCACTCCCCTCTCTGACGGACAGACCTCTGCATGTACGGAAAGCGTGCAAGGGTTTGGATTCAATCCCAGGTGAGGAAAGAGAATCCACAGAATGGAAAAATCTTGCCACCAATACAGTGGAATATGCAGACGTCCAATCCAAAAGGCCATGTCTCCCGCTGCCAACGTATCTATCAGTTTTTTTCTTTAGCACAAATGCCCTCGGTGAAAGCAAACAGTAGATGATTACCTGTATATAGTTTCAGCCTCCGCTCTTATTGAAGCAGGTGACTTAGCGGCACGCTGTAACTTAAGGTCTGCAGTGCTCGATGCAGATGTAAAAGAAAATGTCTTCTCAATGCAACAGAGGTAATTTAAAAGCAGTCCTTGCTCAATTTGTTGCATATGCAATTTTGTGAGGAGTATGGCACATTGCATGCGGCATCTATTTAAATAGTGCACATTATAGTTTAATTGATCAAAGACCATAGTTTCAAGTAATGGAAGTGCAACAAAATTCTACATTAAGCTTTAATAGAATATAAAAACATTATTAAAAAACAAACCCTATAAACAAATTATTTAAAAAAACTGCTTCACCTGAGAAGACACCTCAATTACAAACTCAATACAATTTAAGTAAACAGTATAGCAAAAAATCTAAAATGGACTTTTTTACAAAAAAAAATCTAAAGGAACAGCACCAATAATAAAATAAAAATAAAGTAATACTAAGAACATAAATATATATACACACACACAAATACCTACAAATATTAACATAGGAATATAACACGAACCTCCAAAAAGTTGGCCCAATCCAATAAACCCAAACTGTAAGCATGCAAATGAATTCCTACTTTTACATGTAACTGATTAGACCTATAGCGTAACCATAAATGAAATAAAAGCTATGGTCCATGTTGCCTATACGTCTGATGTTTCCTTAAATTTGATACTGCACATGCGTAGTAATTATTTTTACGTAATCTACACATCTTTTCATTATGTAGATTGCGTATACGCGGTATTTAAGACCGCATATACGCAATCTATGTAACGAAAGATACGTAGACTACGTATGCGCAGTTTCAAATTTCAGGAAACACCGGGCGTATATGCAATACGTCTGGTGGTCTGAATACAGTCCTAAATCACTGAATTAAGCTCCACTGTTTTATTTAAAACATTCAGAACTAAGGAGTTAAACATATGGTATCTAATATGTTTCACGTATGCATAATCTTTTGAATCGGTCACCTCCCCTATAGGATGGATGAATGGATTCAATGCCAAGCACTTGAAGACACTGGGTCCCAGCCAAGGTTTTTAAGAAAATTACATGATATAATATGTTTAGTACATTCATGGTGTTGCGTCTGTGTTCCATATATCTGCTTCTCAGAAAATGTGTAGTACGGGCCTAGGTAGATTAATGGACAGCTACATAACAAAAAACATATAACAAAACTAGTGTTGCAATTCATAAAATCCTTAATCAGCCATTTATTTTTCTAAGGGGGACATTGATGTTTCTCTTAATGTGCATTATATATTTACATGTTGTGCAGTTAGTTGAACCACATTTGAAGCAACCTATATACCTTAGTGTTAGTGATCTGGCATTATCCATTTTTACAATCTTAAAAATATTGCTTGGAGCTAAAGCATTTTTCAAATATTGACTATTCTTAAATGATGTATTAGGATATTTTACAGCAATTTTGTGTTGGTCCATTTCTAATATGCTCACTCTGGAAGGGATGCTGCTGCTTTGCATTATAGAGGCAGTAAACTGCTCTTCACCAGATAACTAAACTGTACTTCTTTTTCTATACTATTCTGTTCATATACTATTAGTGTTTCTTAAAACGTTTTCTTTTTGATTGTGACTTTTTTTTTTTTTTTTGTTCCAGACAATGAAGAGGATCATAATGAGTGTTTTTCCTTACCTGAAAGTGAATCCAGAGAACTTCATCAGTTAACTTCAGTGCAAGAAATTGACTTGGCAATTGAGAGGTAACAATGCATACCTTTTTGACCATTAGGTGGCTTTTGCTGTAGGATTTCAGACACGGCAAGCTGATAATCGGCTGATTTAGCTCTATAAGTATATAACATGTATGCGTCAGTGGTTTGTTAAAACATAGATGAAACTGTCCAGAATCTCAAGCCGCATGTCTGAACTAGTTTATCTAAGTCTTTCTCATGTCTGTTCCATTTATTGATTACTATGCACATTTGTTACAATTTCTCTGGCTATCAAACTGTGTTGTCCGGAGTTTGTACTACAGCATAAGCTATCAAATGTGAGTGCTGGTAAGGCAAACCTCTGTTATGTTGACTATTGCAGTACAAAGAAACAAAGGATACTCTTTCCGAGTTTAGCTAGGTATGTAAGTTATCTGATATTTTTTAGAATAAGTACGTAATTGTTTCTAGGAACAACTTTTGTTTTTCCATCTGTGCATTACTAATTACTTTGCTTTTTACAGTATTTTAGAACCAGTTCAAGCTAACACAACGTATATTGAGGCTAAGCATGAATTTATCTCATCCACCAAAGACTCTGCCTGTGAGTAAATATTTTAATAGTTGTCAATCCTGAGCTTTTTCAAGAAGTGTGTTATCATGTTGGCCAGATGAGTCTACAGTAAATTATTGTAGGCATAAGCACAGAGAAACAATTGTAGAAAGTGTTAAACGAAGGGTTTAGAACCTTGCCTATAGCATAGTGAGTACAGTTAACCTTAATCTGGCCATACACTAGAGCGATTATGGGCCTGATCCTTCAATTATCGTGGATTGGGCCTAAAATCGCTCTAGTTTGTGGCTTGAATTAATTTTTAAAATGTCCAATAAACACACCAGAATTGCTGTGGTACGATTATTGGATCTTTTAACCTAATTGATTGAAATCTGGCACTGGCGCCCGATAAATTAAGGGAGCCAATTAGCGCGGCTTTGGCTGAACCCTGTCCATACTACTCCCTGCACTGGCTGCTGCTGCAAATCTGTGTGTTATGCTACTCTGACACCTTTGAAGTATACTTCAAGCATACTACATAGACCTGCTGCACTGCATATAACGGGGCATTCCTTGCTGGGATCGATAATCATCCCAGTGTATGGCCAGCTTTACAGTGATTAGCGGCAGCTGATTGTTGGTTTATCAGTGTAGTCATTGTTCAGTCTGGTAGCTTTAGTTTAAAAACAATATGTGTGCATACATATTAACTTTCACTTCACTTTATTCATTTCACTTTGTAGCTGTTATCAGTATTCATGACAGTGAGGAAATGGAGAGCATACATTCTGAATCTATTAAAGACATAGAATTAAATGAAGATATTGAAGTTCAGATCATGGAGGAGAATGTTCAGCATGTCGAAGAAGCTGCCGTGTGTGTGACAGTGCAGGTACTTAAAGTGTGTAACAGGCTATTCAACAGCTATAGTAAATAAGTCACAATTAAACCTACGCGGGCCATTGGTATAAGCAGTGAAGAAAGGAGAACTGACATTTGTTTTATTGATACAGTGGTCACATGACTAATCTTGATCTTACAGATATCTGTCATTGGTTAGAAGCATAAAATGTGTGAAAAGGTGCTGACTAAGGTACACTTTTATATATTCCAAGTTTATAAGAGCGGTATCTAATCTAATTATAAGAGCAGTGTCTTTTGGGTGGAAAAATATAAGAGGGATTGAAATCCGTTATTACTCTTTAAAAAAACAAAAAAAAAAAGATTCTTTTACTGGGTTAATAAACTTTACTACTATAACAATAGAGAAATAAACAAATGAATAAAAAGTAGAAAATATAAAACGTCCTTCAATACCGGGTCTCCCATCCAGGGGAATATGGAAAAATGCAGAGGTCTCCTGACAAGCGCGATCAAGCCTGGGCAGTGCAGATGGTGGTGTCAGAGAAATAATGCAGTCTTATACAAGAAATTATCCAGTCATCAGGAGAAGTAGGAACCACATGATAGGTTTTGGGCTAGATGCCCTTTTTCAAGAGATTACTGAAATCTAGCCTAAAATGCGTCATGTGACTCCTACTTCCCATTATTTTCTGACACCGCCATCTGCACTGCCTGTGCTTGATAGCACTTGTGTTATATTTTTTTTTTACTTTTTATTAATTTGTTTCTCTATTGTTATATTAGTAAAGTATATTCACCCAGTAAGGATTGCTTTATTTTTTTATTTTTTTTTCAGAGTATGCACAGTGAGGAGTTTCAATCTTTTTTTATTTTTTTATTATTTCAATCCCCAGTTTGATTAAATGCTGCTCTTGGTGTATATATAAGTGTACTTGAGTCAGTACCTTTTTACACATCTGATCCTTTTTCTATATAGTTGCATTTTTACATTGAGTACATTGGTTAGAAGAATAGCTTATGTAAATCCTGGTTAATTCCATTTTCTCTCATCTCATCTGGGGGACACTGCACAATGATGATAGGGCCTGGTCAGGAGTGGCTCCTGAACAGTTTAAAGCTTTTGACTGTGCTGGCTCTGCCCTCCTTAGCTTAATTTTTATTTTTACTTTTGTATATATTTTTTTTTATTAAAAAAAAAAAAAAAAAAAAAAAGACACTTTACTTTT